>OU383796.1:0-251447 GCA_910950805.1 Acrocephalus scirpaceus scirpaceus
CCTAATGCCAAACCCTAACCCTAACCCTAACCCTAACCCTAACCCTAACCCTAACCCTAACCCTAACCCTAACCCTAACCCTAACCCTAACCCTAACCCTAACCCTAACCCTAACCCTAACCCTAACCCTAACCCTAACCCTAACCCTAACCCTAACCCTAACCCTAACCCTAACCCTAACCCTAACCCTAACCCTAACCCTAACCCTAACCCTAACCCTAACCCTAACCCTAACCCTAACCCTAACCCTAACCCTAACCCTAACCCTAACCCTAACCCTAACCCTAACCCTAACCCTAACCCTAACCCTAACCCTAACCCTAACCCTAACCCTAACCCTAACCCTAACCCTAACCCTAACCCTAACCCTAACCCTAACCCTAACCCTAACCCTAACCCTAACCCTAACCCTAACCCTAACCCTAACCCTAACCCTAACCCTAACCCTAACCCTAACCCTAACCCTAACCCTAACCCTAACCCTAACCCTAACCCTAACCCTAACCCTAACCCTAACCCTAACCCTAACCCTAACCCTAACCCTAACCCTAACCCTAACCCTAACCCTAACCCTAACCCTAACCCTAACCCTAACCCTAACCCTAACCCTAACCCTAACCCTAACCCTAACCCTAACCCTAACCCTAACCCTAACCCTAACCCTAACCCTAACCCTAACCCTAACCCTAACCCTAACCCTAACCCTAACCCTAACCCTAACCCTAACCCTAACCCTAACCCTAACCCTAACCCTAACCCTAACCCTAACCCTAACCCTAACCCTAACCCTAACCCTAACCCTAACCCTAACCCTAACCCTAACCCTAACCCTAACCCTAACCCTAACCCTAACCCTAACCCTAACCCTAACCCTAACCCTAACCCTAACCCTAACCCTAACCCTAACCCTAACCCTAACCCTAACCCTAACCCTAACCCTAACCCTAACCCTAACCCTAACCCTAACCCTAACCCTAACCCTAACCCTAACCCTAACCCTAACCCTAACCCTAACCCTAACCCTAACCCTAACCCTAACCCTAACCCTAACCCTAACCCTAACCCTAACCCTAACCCTAACCCTAACCCTAACCCTAACCCTAACCCTAACCCTAACCCTAACCCTAACCCTAACCCTAACCCTAACCCTAACCCTAACCCTAACCCTAACCCTAACCCTAACCCTAACCCTAACCCTAACCCTAACCCTAACCCTAACCCTAACCCTAACCCTAACCCTAACCCTAACCCTAACCCTAACCCTAACCCTAACCCTAACCCTAACCCTAACCCTAACCCTAACCCTAACCCTAACCCTAACCCTAACCCTAACCCTAACCCTAACCCTAACCCTAACCCTAACCCTAACCCTAACCCTAACCCTAACCCTAACCCTAACCCTAACCCTAACCCTAACCCTAACCCTAACCCTAACCCTAACCCTAACCCTAACCCTAACCCTAACCCTAACCCTAACCCTAACCCTAACCCTAACCCTAACCCTAACCCTAACCCTAACCCTAACCCTAACCCTAACCCTAACCCTAACCCTAACCCTAACCCTAACCCTAACCCTAACCCTAACCCTAACCCTAACCCTAACCCTAACCCTAACCCTAACCCTAACCCTAACCCTAACCCTAACCCTAACCCTAACCCTAACCCTAACCCTAACCCTAACCCTAACCCTAACCCTAACCCTAACCCTAACCCTAACCCTAACCCTAACCCTAACCCTAACCCTAACCCTAACCCTAACCCTAACCCTAACCCTAACCCTAACCCTAACCCTAACCCTAACCCTAACCCTAACCCTAACCCTAACCCTAACCCTAACCCTAACCCTAACCCTAACCCTAACCCTAACCCTAACCCTAACCCTAACCCTAACCCTAACCCTAACCCTAACCCTAACCCTAACCCTAACCCTAACCCTAACCCTAACCCTAACCCTAACCCTAACCCTAACCCTAACCCTAACCCTAACCCTAACCCTAACCCTAACCCTAACCCTAACCCTAACCCTAACCCTAACCCTAACCCTAACCCTAACCCTAACCCTAACCCTAACCCTAACCCTAACCCTGACCCTGACCCTGACCCTGACCCTGACCCTGACCCTGACCCTGACCCTGACCCTGACCCCTGACCCTGGACCCTGACCCTGACCCCTGACCCTGGACCCTGACCCTGACCCCAACCCCTGACCCTAACCCCTAACCCCTAACCCCAACCCTAACCCACAAAAATCCCCCAGAAAACCTCAAAAACACAGAAAAAACCCTCAAAAAAACCCCCAAAAACCTCTAAAAAACCCCAAAATTCCACAAAAATCCCCCAAAAAACCACAAAAACACAGAAAAAACCCTCAACAAACCCCCCAAAATCTCTAAAAAACCCCAAAATTCCACAAAAATCCCCCAAAAAACCACAAAAACACATAAAAAACCCTCAAAAATCCCCCCAAAAACCTCTAAAAACCCCAAAAAATCCCTAAAAATCCTCCAAAAAACCACAAAAACACAGAAAAAACCCCCCAAAAAAGTCTAAAAACCTAGAAATTCCCCAAAAATCCCCCCAAAAACCCCAAAATCTTCCCAATAAACCCCAAAATCTTCCCAATAAACCCCAAAATGCCCAAAAATTCCCTAAAAACCCCAAAAAACTCCTCAGAAACTCCCCAAAAACCCCAAAACACCCCAAATTCTTGAAAACTGACCAATAAGGGCTTGGGGGGGGTGCTGCTTTAAAACTGACCAATCAGGGCCTTGGGGTGGGTCTTGAAAACTGACCAATCAGGGCCTCAGGTTGGGGCTTGAAAACGGACCAATCAGAGCCTCAGGTTGAGGCTTGAAAACGGACCAATCAGGACCTCGGGGTGGGTCTTGAAAACTGACCAATCAGAGCTTCAGGTTGGTGCTTGAAAACTGACCAATCAGAACCTCGGGGTGGGTCTTGAAAACTGACCAATCAGGCCTCGGGGTGGGGCTTGAAAACGGACCAATCAGGGCCTCGGGGTGGGGCTTAAAAACTGACCAATCAGGGCCTCGGGGTGGGGCTTGAAAACTGACCAATCAGGGCCTCGGGGTGGGGCTTGAGAACTGACCAATCAGGGCCTCGGGGTGGGGCTTGGAAACTGACCAATCAGGGCCTCGGGGTGGGTCTTGAAAACTGACCAATCAACAGCAGGGGGTGTGGTATTGCACTGCATTGCAGTACTGAAAAATCAACGGCAGGGGGCGCAATACTGGCAAATCAATGCAGTGCAGTACTCGTGAATGGACAGCAGGGGGTGCTGTAGTGGTGACTCAATGGTAGTGCAGTACTGGTGCATGGTCGGCAGGGGGCGCATGGTGAATTGTATGTATATACAGTGTATATACACACTCTAGATGGTGTATATGGTTAGACATGAATGCACTATATGTATATATATGCACTATATATACACGCTGGTATTCACTATGATTATATGTGCTGTATGTATATGTATACACCACATCTGGTGTGTGTGTGTGTATATATCTCTGTACGCCATGTACAGTGTATATATATGTTTGTGTGTATATATATGTATATATTTGTATACACTTATATATGTACACACGTATGTACACACCATAAATGGTGTGTGTGTATATATATATATATATATATATATAGTGTATGTATCATGTGGCTACATATGGTGTGTGTGTATGTGTATGCATAGTGTGCATATATATAGGGTGTCTATATATGTATATGCTGTGATACTATATATATGCTCGACATGTATATATGTATACTCCATACATGGTGTGTGTGTATGAATATGTCTACATATGTGTATATCTATGTGTATATATATATGTACACCATGTATGGTGTATATATATGCGCACATACAGATATATACACATACATATATACATACATGTGTGTGTGTATATATGTATATAGATACATATGGATGTATGTATATATATGTATATATGTATACACCATATGTGGTGTGTATATATGTGTACACATAGTGTACATATATATAGGGTGTCTATATATGTATATGCTGTGATACTATATATATGCTCGACATGTATATATGTATAGTCCCATACATGGTGTGTGTGTATGTATATGTGTACATATGTGTATATCTATGTGTGTATATATATGTACACCATGTATGGTGTATATATATGCGCACATACAGATATATATACACATACAGATATATACACATACATATATACATACATGTGTGTGTGTATATAGGCATATGGATACATATAGATGTATGTATATATATATACATGTATACGCCATATGTGGTGTGTGTGTATGTGTACGCATAGTGTACATATATATAGGGTGTCTATATATGTATATGCTGTGATACTATATATATGCTCGACATGTATATATGTATACTCCATACATGGTGTGTGTGTATGAATATGTCTACATATGTGTATAAATATGTGCATATACATACACCATGTATGGTGTATATATATGCACACATACATATATACACATACATATATACATACATGTGTGTGTCTATATAGGTATATAGATACATATAGATGTATGTAGATATATATACATGTATAAATGTATACGCCATATGTGGTGTGTATGTATGTGTACACATAGTGTACATATATATAGGGTGTCTATATATGTATATGCTGTGATACTATATATATGCTCGACATGTATATATGTATACACCCATACATGGTGTGTGTGTATAAATATGTATACATATGTGTATAAATATGTGCATATACATACACCATGTATGGTGTATATATACGCACACATACATATATACACATACATATATACATATATGTGTGTGTGTATATAGGTATATAGATACATATAGATGGATATATATATATACATGTATAAATGTATACGCCGTATGTGGTGTGTATGTATGTGTACGCATAGTGTACATATATATAGGGTGTCTATATATGTATATGCTGTGATACTATATATATGCTCGACATGTATATATGTATACTCCCATATATGGTCTGTGTGTATATATATGTGTACATATGTGTATATATATGAGTATATCTATGTGTATATATATATACACCATGTATGGTGTATATATATGCACACATACATATATACACATACATATAAATACACATACATATATACACCCATATATGGTGTGTGTGTAGAAATATGTATACATATGTGTATGTATATGTGTATATATATGTGTATATATATATACCCCATGTATGGTGTATATATATGCACACATGCATATATACACATGTATATATACACACATACATATATACACATATGTGTGTGTGTATATCTATACATATATATGTATGTGTGTATATACACATGTATATATGTATATCTATATACGCCATATGTGGTGTATATATGTGTATACAGATATATACAGATATATACAGTGTCTATATACGTATATGCTGTGATACTATATATATATGCTCGACATGTATATATGTATACACCATATATGGTGTGTGTTTGTATATATGTATACGTATATGTATATATATGTGTATATATATACACATACATATATACGCATACATAGATACACACATGTGTGTGTGTGAACATATGTATACATATATGTATATATATACATCTATATGTATGTATATATATACACATTTATATATGTATGTGTACGTACACCATATGTGGTGTATATATATAGTGTATATATATGGTGTATATATATGTGTATACATAGTGTACATATATATACAGTGTCTATATATGGATATGCTGTGATACTATATGTATATATGCTCGACATGTATATATGTATACACCATATATGGTGTGTGTGTGTATATATGTATATATATGTGTGTATATATGTGTATATATATGTACACCGTGTATGGTGTATATATATACACGTACATATATACACATACATATATATATACACGTACATATGTACACACATATATGTGTGTATATATGTACACATATATGTATATATGTACACATATATGTATGTATATATATATGGATATGTATGTACGCCATATGTGGTGTATATATATAGTGTATAAATATGTGTGTATATATGTGTATACATATATATACAGTGTCTATATATGTATATGCTGTGATACTATATATATGCTCGACATATATATACATAGCACTATAGATGTATCTATATGTGTATGCATATATATGTGCTATGTATCTACTGCCTATAGTGTATATAGTGTATATACGTATGGGGCATATATATACTATGGGATATATGTGTATGTATGCTCTAGTGTATATCTACATGTCCACTACATATATACTGCTATATATTCATATGTATATACTGATGTATATACGATACATACGTATACACTATATAGTATCTATCTGTTACCCATATCGTACATATATATGTGTATATGGATCCACATATTGTGTATCTGTGTATATGGTATGTATATGTGTACTGTGTATGCACATATACAGTATATGTATATACCATACATATGCACATGCCTCTATAGGTAGAGTATGAATGTATCTCGTATAACTTGTAAACGCGTACGTGTCCGCACGCGCGCCGTCCATCGTGCCGTGACGCGACGCGACCGAGGCCGGTGGGGTAACAGCGGACACGGCGTGCGGACCCCCCCGTGGGCTCCGTCCGCCCTGGGTATGCGTCCCCGGTGTATCTCCATGAGTGTGTCTATTGTATGTATGTGTGGATGTGTATGTGTGGATATACATATATGTATATGTATGTACGCCATATGTGGTGTATATATGTGGTGTATATATATGTGTACACATAGTGTACATATATATATACGGTGTCTATATATGTATATGCTGTGATACTATATATGTATGCTCGACATGTCTATATGTATACACCACATATGGGGTGTGTGTGTATATGTATGCATATATGTATATATGTGGTGTATATATATACACATCCCTATATATGCATACATATATACATACACATACATGTCTACACACGTATGTGTGTATATATATATGTAGACATGTATGTATATATACACATATATATGTATGTATATCTATACACAGGTATATATATATGTATGTACGCCATATGTGGTGTATATATGTGGTGTATATATGTGGTGTATATATATGTGTACACATAATGTACATATATATACGGTGTCTATATATGTATATGCTGTGATACTATATATATGCTCGAGATGTACATATATGTATACTCCATATATGGTGTGTGTGTGTATATGTGTACATATATGTATATATATGGTGTGTATATATATACACATACATATATATGCATACATATATGTGTGTGTGTATATATATGTATACATATATGTATATATACACATATATATGTATGTGTATCTATACACATGTATATATGTATATGTATGTACGCCATATGTGGTGTATATATACGGTGTATATATATGGTGTATATATATGTGTATACATAGTATACATATATATACGGTGTGTATATATGTATATGCTGTGATACTATATATATGCTCGACATATATATACATATCAATAAAGATATATCTATATGTGTATGCATATATATGTGCTATGTATCTACTGGCTATAGAGCATACATAGTGTACATATATATACGGTGTCTATCTTTGTGTATGCTGTGATACTATTGATATGCTCGACTTGTATATATGTATACACCATATATGGTGTGTGTGTATATGTATATATATATATGTAGTATATATATACACATACATATATACGCATACATGTATACATACACATACATGTATACACATGTATGTGTGTGTATATATATGTATACATATATGTGTATATACACATATATATGTATGTATATCTATACACATGTATATATGTATATGTATGTACGCCATATGTGATGTATATATATGGTGTATATATGTGTATACATAGTGTACATATATGTACGGTGTCTGTATATGCTGTGATACTATATATATGCTCGACTTGTATATATGTATACACCATATATGGGGTGTCTGTGTATATGTATACATATATGTATATATATGTGCATATACATATGCACATACAGATATACGCATACATACATACATACACATACACGTATACACACATATGTGTGTGTGTATATATGTATACAGAAGTGTATATATACACATATATATGTATGTATATCTATACACATGTATATATGTATATGTATGTATGCCATATGTGATGTATATATATGGTGTATATATATGTGTATAAAGAGTGTACATATATATATACGGTGTCTATATATGTATATGCTGTGATACTATATATGTATGCTCGACATGTCTGTATGTATACACCACATATGGGGGGTGTGTGTATATGTATGCATATATGTATATATGTGGTGTATATATATATACACATGCATACATATGCATACATATATACATACACATACATGTCTACACACATTTGTGTGTGTATATATATGTAGACATGTATGTATATATACACATATATATGTATGTATATCTATACACAGGTATATATATATGTATGTACGCCATATGTGGTGTATATATATGGTGTATACATATGGTGTATACATATGTGTATACAGAGTGTACATATATATACGGTGTGTATATATGTATATGCTGTGATGCTATATATATGCTCGACATATATACATAGCATTATAGATATATCTATATGTGTATGCATATATATGTGCTATGTATCTACTGGCTACAGTGTATACATAGTGTACATATATATACGGTGTCTATATATGTATACGCTGTGATACTATATATATGCTCGAGATGTACATATATGTATACACCATATATGGGGGGTGTGTGTATATATATACATATATGTATATATATGTGTATATACATATACACATACATATATACGCATACATACATATATACGCATACATATATGCACACATGTCTGTGTGTATATATGTATATATACACATATGTATGTATGTATGTATATACGTATATGTATGTACGCCATATGTGATGTATATATATGGTGTGTATATATATGGTGTATATAGATGTCTATATATAGTGTACATATATATACGGTGTCTATATATGGATATGCTGTGATACTATATGTATATATGCTCGACATGTATATATGTATACACCATATATGGTGTATGTGTGTGTATATGTATACATATATGTATATATTTGGTGTATATATACACATACCTATATACGCATACATATATGTATACACATACATAGATACACACGTACGTGTGTTTATATATATGTATATATACACATACATATGTATGTATATCTATGCACATGTATATATGTTTATGTATGTACGCCATATGTGGTGTATATATATGGTGTATATATATGGTGTGTATATATGTGTATACATAGTATACATATATATACGGTGTCTATAAATGTATATGCTGTGATACTATATATATATGCTCGACATATATATATATACATAGCATTATAGATATGTCTATATGTGTATGCATATAAATGTGCTATGTATCTAATGGCTATAGAGTATACAAAGTGTACATATATATACGGTGTCTATATATGTATATGCTGTGATAGTATATGTATATATGCTCGACATGTATATATGTATTCACCATATATGGTGTGTGTGTATATATGTATATGTATGTGTGTATATATATGTGTATATATGTATATACACATACATATATACACAAACATACATATATATGCATACATATATACACACACATGTGTGTATATATGTATACATATATGTGTATATATATGTATGTATATATGTATGTGTATGTACACCGTATGTGGTGTATATATATATAGTGTATATATGGTGTGTATATATGTGTATACATAGTGTACATCTATATACAGTGTCTATATATGGATATGCTGTGATACCATATGTATATGTGCTCCACATGTATATATGTATACACCATATATGGTGTGTGTATATATATGTGTGTTTATATATGTGTATATATATGTACACCATGTATGTTGTGCATATATATACACATACATATATACACATACATATATATATACACATACATATATACACACATATATGTGTGTATACATGTATACATATATGTATATATGTACGTATATATGAATGTGTATATATATGTATATGTATGTACGCCAAATGTGGTGTATATATATGGTATACATATATGGTGTGTATATATGTGTATACATAGTATACATATATATACGGTGTGTATATATGTATATGCAGTGATACTATATATATGCTCAACATATATATATACATAGCAATATAGATATATCTATATGTGTATGCATATATATGTGCTATGTATCTACTGCCTATAGTGTATATAGTGTATATATGTATGGTGCATATATATACTATGGGATATATGTGTATGTATGCTCTAGTGTATATCTACATGTCCACTCCATATATACTGCTATATATTCATATGTATATACCGATGTATATACGATACATATGTATACACTATTTAGTATCTACATGTTATACATATTGTACATATCTATGTGTATATGGATCTACATATTGTGTGCATGTGTATATAGTGTGCATGTGTGTACTATGTATGCATATATACGGTATATGTATATACCGTATATATGCACATGTCTCTATAGGTAGAGTATGAATGTATCTTGTATATCTTGTAAATGCGTACGTGTCCGCACGCGCGCAGTCCATCGTGCCGTGACGCGATACGACTAGAAACACGGGGATAATAGCGGACACGGCGTGCAGACCCCCCACCCCGGGCTCCGTCCGCCCTTGGGTAGGCATCCCCGGCGTCTCTCCACGATCCACAGTGTGTCTATTGTATGTATGTGTGGATACAGGGTGGGCCAGGCATCCCTGGTGCACGCTAATCCTGTGGGTCTCCAAACCTGACTCAAAAATCCCCCCGGTGACTCCCAAGCTGGCACCCTCCTTTCATCCCCTCTGTGAGCCGTAGCCCCCCACTTACCTCTTGGATATCCGGGAATGAGAATGCACGTCGGGTGCGAAGGAAAGCTGTCTCCACATCTGGGAATTCCCTGTTGTCACCGGGTTGCTCCCTCTTTGTCAGCTACAATAAAGAAAATCAAACATCAGTGCATGATCTCAGCAGATCTGATGGCTGGTCTGTGAGGGGATTTCAGTGTAACAGGAGTGGACCACCTAAAACACACAAACAGTAATGGATGCTTAGAGCTCCACCAGAAACACCACTGCCCTAACCACACAAACATACAAACTTGAAAAAAGAAAACTCAAAAACAACTCCACCAAAAAAAGCCAACCCTAATCACCCATAGTCAAACTACTAAACGTAATAAAAATAACCCCATGTGCAATCCCCTCAAAACCCCTCCAAAATAGAAACCCAGAACCCCCCCAAAACTTAAAATGACCTGCCTCTAACCAAATAAAATCAAAAACCTCATGTCTATTGAACTATATAAATTCATTAACCTAACAAATCAAAACCATGAAAATTTACATCCTTAGACAACACTAGTATGCCATATGTGCTAATCCCATCGCTACATACAAAATCAAAACCTATTTCTATTACTAGTGTTATAAATGATTAGAAGCCAATTCAAAAATAGCAGGGTTTATTGGCAAAATTTCCAACACTGAATTAAAGCTACAATAAAAACAGGACAACAATCGATCGAAAGTTGGGTGGACAGAGTAGCGGTAGTCCGAATTCTGCTACACTGCTATGTTTCAGCCTGTGGGTTTTATACAGTTTTTTTACTCTAACGCCAAGTCTATTGAAAGTCCAGGCATGCTGTGTTTCTTAATTTTCCCAAAAGAGTCCTGTCTGCATGAAAAGGTTGCTTGATAGTTCTTCCGGAATTTGTCTTGGGAGGGGTGATCTGATCGTCCAGGATCTCTACCAAGATCGGTATCGGATGTTGAAGAGCTGTGAAGTGAGGGTCCACCCTTGATGGATGGGCCATCTTCTTGCTCTGCCTCGTCGTTACAGTTGTAAATATGTTTTGGAACTTTGGAATCTTGGAGACATCCTTGGGTAGTTTCTTATTAGTAGCTCAAATCCGTATTACATACACGAATTTATCTATTATACTTATTACACTAGCATAACAAAAAGTTACAAATTTTAACTGTAAAAAAACCTAAAAGCACCTAATTAAAAATAATATTTTAAAAACCCCTTGTAAATAACTCCAAACCCTAAACATTCCAAGCAAACTTCCTCCAAAACAAATATTTTAAGTGCCAAAAAGCCTCAAACATTTAAAATAACCACTACAAAATGCCCTCTACCCACTACGCTACCAATATCACATAAAATAAGGAAATTCGTGTCTTCATACACTGCACCCATATCAGAAATCTATATGTCCCTAAAATCTTGAAAATAACTACAAATTAACCCAATAAAAACTCTAATCTCTTAAACAAAAAAACTCAAAACAAACACAAAGTAAAAGACTCCACCATAAAACCAACTACCAGCCAACAAACCACACTACACTCTTTTCAATAACAACAGCATCACATCATGGAAACGGAACAAAACTAAAATAATAATAGCCATATAGAATCCCACACAACTAACTACAAAAACTAGTACAAAGGATAAATCAAACCAACTTACTGAAGTCAAAACTGTACAATTGACCCTAAACATGATTTTAAAAATAACCAAAACTGTCTCTCTACACTAACTCTAAAATAATAACCAATACTCTATAAAATTAAAATAGCCAAACTATTTAACAACATGAAAAAATCTCAACTAGTAAAAAAGAGACACCACTACCCCAAAAAACTACCTAAAAAACTCCACCATATCAACACCTACATTCTGAAAAATAAAACTAATAAACACCAAAACAACAAACCAATCAAACTAATCAAAATAAAAACATCACAAATAAACTTAAATTAACAACACCAAAAAAACTATTCCTAACTCAACAAACCCATATTGCCTCAAGCCATCAAAACCAAAATACCACCAATAAATACACACAAAACCAAAAAAGCCAAAAGATCAATTTCACCATCAGCACAAAACCAAAAGATCAATTTCACCATAAGCAGTATCTTCGAAATGATCCATAACTATAAAACATATACTGCAATCAAACAAGCCAAATAAATAAACCCCTATAATAAACAATAATCCAATTATAAATATTAGCAAACCCTAACAGAAAAACTATATCACACTACCTCAAACCCCCGCAAATCAAACACTACAAATTCGGCATGATAGAAACCACCACTAAATAAATAAAAACCTCTCCTCTAAAACAAATAAATAAAAACCTTCCCTATACCTCACATCACAGCTCTTTACACATTGTAAACCTTAGAAAACATAGCCTTTAAAAGCATCATACACAACAAAATAAAATTCAACAAGCAAAACTCAATTCTAAAACAATCTGATTGTTATAAAAATGTAGTTTAATTCGAGTTTTTTACTGTTATAATTATATGGTTTGATTTAACAAAGTGTGCTAAAAGGTACCCCCTTGCAACCAAACCAACAAAGGGCGGGGTAGGTAACTGGCCTGCCCATAGAACAATAGACCTGTATTCTCCATATCAATGAGGGGTGGACCGTGCCAAAGAGGTGCCAGATAACGATCATTAAGGCGCATCAGAACTGATCCAGCTCTCAGGAAATCCAATCACTCCATCCTCCTGGAATTCTGACACTCCCCGAGACCAAACCAAAACCAAGACATGTTCGTCTGGCAGGAGCTTCAAGAATAATTCATAGGCATGTTTAGTGAAGACTTCAGGAATAATTCATAGACAGATCCAGAGATGTGAGCAGATTTCCCGGAATTCTATTCTACTCTCACTCCAGGTAGACGGAAATCCTACCGGTATATTCAGACTGGACAGAAAACTAGCCTCGGGGCCTAAAAACCTTATCAAAACTAACCTTCGAGAGATGGTTGGTGTGAACTATGGGGGACCCAGTGCGATAGAGGCTGGGTCTGAGTTCACCCGGCAGCTGGAAACCCGGGCTCAGAGCTGCCGTTGGAATGTGGGACTTGCCTCTTTTCGATCTCATTTTGTCATTTTCCAATAAACCTCCAAATCGGAATACTGGAGAACTGTCGTTTGTAACATGAGCCACACATAAACTAAGAAAAAACCCCACATTAAATAAATAGACCATATCCCTTATCATACACCATCTATCAACAAAATAGAACTACACAATAAGTTATTAAAAACCATCTTGAAACTACTCAACAGAAAAAAAACTTTTTAAAAAAAAGAACTGCATCTAACAAAACATCCAAACCTCCACCAGCCAGGCTGGCCCTGCCCAATTTGAATGCTTACATACAATAAACAAAAACAACACCTCAGTAACACGTATCAGAAGTCCATTTTAAAAGCTACTTAAATTAATTCTACCTCAAATACAAACAAACCCATCCATAAAGTTATCTGCATTCAAAACCTAAACTACACATAATAAATAAGAGCCAAAAAATAAAACACTTTATACCACCAAACAATGTAATATTGAGTAAAAGTCACACATAAATATCACTATCTATTAAATAGCACTGCCACTGTCTATTTTTAACTTTATCTATATATAAATGCATACACAGTTAAAATATATTAATTTGAGCATTAAGCTGACAACCCAAAATAAAATAAAAAATGTCCTGAAATGAGACATATTGTTATATATACCGTATATAACATACTATAGTGTATATGCAATACATTATATTATATATAAAATATATAATAAATATAATACATATAATATCTATTATATAATCTATTATATCTATTAAATAATATTATATTATATATATATGTATTATATTATATATAAAATTTATATTTTATATATCATATATGTTACAAAAGCAGACACATTTTAAAAGCAGAATGCAGAGAGATTTAACCGGAATGCTTAAATATTATATTAAAAATATTATATATATTATTATGTATATATTATGATATATATAATGTTTAATAATATTATAGATAATATATATAATATAATACGTCTAATATATACTATACAATCTATTATATCTATTATATAATATATTATGCTACAAAAAATATTATGCATAATGCATAATATGCATAATATAAAATATAATTATATAAAAATATATAGTATATATTTTATGGATATAATTATTATAATATATATATATTATATATATAATTATTATAAAATAATACGACCTCTTTCCTGTTCCCCCAAATTCCCTCAAACATATTACCTAACAAAAAAAACCCCATTCTTTACTTTTTAAAACTAACTTCTTATTTATTATCCAAAACGAAAAGATTTGCTGAAACTGTTTCTTTTTCTCCTCCTGCAGGCGGGGCTGCCCCGCGCCGGGAGAGCCACGGCACCGGCACCCAGCGCCCCTTGCCGGGACTCGCTCCGTGGCTGGCGCCGTTTCACGGTGCGGGGGGACCGGGGAGACCCCGCGAGCCCCGGCAGCGGCGGCACGCGGTGCCCGGGCCGGCCCCGCGCTCCCGGCACCGAACGGAACCCGGCTCCCGGCACCAAAGCCGCTCCGCGCTCCCAACACCGAAACGAACCGCGGGTCCCGGCACCAAAGCCGCCCCTCCGGCACGCTGGACTGTCCCGCGCTCCCAACACCGAACGGAACCGCGGGTCCCGGCACCAAAGCCGCCCCTCCGGCACGCTGGACTGTCCCGCGCTCCCAACACCGAACGGAACCGCGGGTCCCGGCACCAAAGCCGCCCCTCTGGCACGCTGTGCCGCTCCGCGCTCCCGGCACCGAACGGAACCGCGGGTCCCGGCACCAAAGCCGCTCCGCGCTCCCGGCACCGAACGGAACCGCGGGTCCCGGCACCAAAGCCGCCCCTCCGGCACGCTGGACTGTCCCGCGCTCCCAACACCGAACCGAACCCGACTCCCGGCGCCAAAGCCGCCCCTCTGGCATGCTGTGCCGCTCCGCGCTCCCGGCACCGAACGGAACCCGGCTCCCGGCACCAAAGCCGCTCCGCGCTCCCGGCACCGAACGGAACCGCGGGTCCCGGCACCAAAGCCGCCCCTCCGGCACGCTGGCCTGTCCCGTACAAAAGACCCGCCCGCCCCGCGGCACCGGGCTGGGGGGGCGAAGCGAACCCCGCGCGCCCGGAGCGGGCAGAGAGCTCCGTGCCGCGCCTCCCGCCTGCCCACCCAGCACAGCTCACCTCGCGCCGGCGGGGCTGAACTGCGACATTACCCCCAAAACAAACATTGCTCGGCTGCGACATTCCCCCCAAAACAATGAATGCCAGCGGTGAACGCACGCAAGGCACTCGGGGCAGGAGCGCGACTCAGAAGCGTCCCCAAACACAGCAGCAAAACCCGATTTAAACCCTTCAAATGCTGGAAAAGCCGGGGTTTCCTTCAATTTAACCCCTGAAACTCAGGCAAGAGCAGGCATTCACCTCACCTTAAACCAGTATAATGGCAAATAAATGTATTCTTCCCTTCAATTTAGTCCCTGACAAAAACAGAAGAGGAGAGGTTTCCCTCAAGTCTCTCAAGTGATAGGAAAAGGGAGATTTTAAAACCTTTTTTTACCAATAATAACAAAAGAGGAATTTCTTCCCTTAATTTAAACTCCTTTGCCCTCATAAGCCCCACTTTTCTTTTTTTCTAGGAGCACCAGGGAGGGATTAGCAAGGGAAAATGGAAAAGAGAAAAGCCCCCCATTCAAATCCACACTGGCTTACCTGCTGCAGCTGTCTAGCACAAAGGCTTGTTCCTCGGCACCTTATTTTAGCAGTGCACCACAGCCGAGTGCATCCACATACTCCTGCAGTTCGTGAGAGATGGGCTCACCTTTGATTGCATGAGACACCCCCGGGAACGCACCATAAACCTCCCTCCTCCAGGAGCTCCATGCCAAAGTAAGCTGAGGCTCCCCTTGCAAAGCAGCCCCAGCAGAAGCTGCCTCCTCATTATCCTTTACAGGTCTCAGGTGGCGCCGCCCTGTCCCCTCGTCATCTTAACAGCGCTTATCTGCGGCTGCCCTGTCCCCTATTCATCCTAACAGCTTTCACCTAGGACTGCCCTCTCGGCTCATTGTTCTCCTTTACAGCTCTCAGCTGGCACTGCTCTGTCTCCTCATCATCCTAACAGCTTTCACCTGGCACTGCCCTCTCCGCTCATTGTTCTCCTTTACAGCTCTCACCTGGCTCTTCATCATCCTAACAGCTCTTAACTGTGGCTGCTCTGTCCCCTCATCGTCCTTTACAGCTGTCACCTGGGGCAGCTGCCACTCCGAGTGTGAGGGCAGGGGCAAGAGGGGATTTGCTGCTCGTTCCCTGGACACCTCATTGTCTGCACCTGACACACTGGGGCACCGGGCTTGCCTTGCTGTGGATAAGATTCCCTCTTCTCCTACAGGTGCCCAAGGCTGAAATTGGGATGCACTTCCAAAATTCTGTATGTGTGAGGTTCATAATTCCGCAGGAAATTCCTGCAGCAATCATTAGCCTCCATTTGCAATTTTTCGTTTGGGATCATTACTAACTTGTCTTCCTGTGGAAGTGTTTCAAACATTCATTGAGAGTTCAGGAGCTGGGTTGGCTTGTTTATGATTTCTCTGACAAGCCAGCGGGGAGGGAGGGGCGGGGTGGGAATGGGGGGGCGTTCGTTTCCTTCGTGAGCTTTGTCTGTTCGCCCCCGAAGCCCCGGTGCCGCCCGGCCCCGCCCCCGGTGCCGCCCGGCCCCGCCTCCGGTGCCGCCCGGCCCCGCCCCCGGTGCCGCCCGGCCCCGCCCCCGGTGCCGCCCGGCCCCGCCCCCGGTGCCGCCCGGCCCCGCCTCACCGGGCCCCGCCTCACCGGGCCCCGCCTCACCGCCTCGGCTCCCCCCCAAGCCCGCCCCGACGCTCCGCCCTGCCCGGGTTGGGGGCGGCACCAACGCCCGCGGCCCAGCCCCTCTCCCCGCGGCCCAGCCCCGCCCCTCTCCCGGGGCAGACCCCGCCCCTCTCCCCTGTGCCAGCCCAGCCCCTCACACCGGGGCCGAGCCGCGGCTGCTCCCGGCCCTGGGCGGAGCCCGAGGCGCTGAGGCGAGGCCGGGAATGGGACCGGGAGTTCGGGTTCCGGTCCTGTCCGTGTAGGCTGGGAGTCCCGAGCGGGGCCGCCTCTCCCGCGGCGGGCGGGCTGTGGGTCTCTGTGCGGCGCTGAGACCGAGATCGGGACCGGGATCGGCACGGGCGGCAGGAGCCGCTCCTGCTCCGCCTGCAGCCGGCGCCGCGCTGGGTCCTGCCGGGGCTCTGGCACGGGAGGACGGCGGCGGCGATGTCCTCATGCTCACTGGGACCGGCAGGGGCGCGGGGACCCCCTGTGCCGGCCCCAGGACCCCCCAAACCGCTGCTCCCTGCGGTGCCAGGGAATGTTGTTTTCTCCAGCGTGGGCAGAGAATTCTTTATGAGAAAACTCAAAACTCAAGGATACGGGATCTGATACGGGAGGAGAGATTCTGGTATAAATTCAAAACATATTGGGAGAAATAAATCTATGGAACAGCTCATTTCCTCTCTCCCAGATTGGCTTCTCTGTGATCGTCTGTGACTCCAACTGCTCCCATGGGATTTTCAACCTGGGGGGCTGTAATGACCTGCCAGGTTCTAAGCACCACAGAAAATCATGGGAGACCTCTCTGGATCAGGCAGTGGGGCCTCTCAGCAGTGTCCCAAAGGTCCAGCAGTGCCCAGCATCTCTGGCTGGAATTTGAGGCATCCCAGCACAGCCCCTCTCTAGGGTTCCTCTGCAGCTGGCACTTCCCAGCACCCCTGACCAGGGTGTGGGGGTCCCAGCACAGGCCCCCTGGCACATCCCACTGCTTCTTCAAGTCCCATTTAACCAGGATGACTTTTGGGGGGTAGGAGCACCCAAAGCCAGCAGAACTGCCCTTAACCACTTCCTGGGGGATCTCTCCTCTTTCTTCCTCATCAAATTCCCACTGTCAAAACCCAGCTTGAGGCTCAGATCCCCATTCTTTCAACCTCTCCAAGGAATTGGGCTTGCATTTCCCAATCCAGCAGAGCAGAAATGCTGTTGTCCTTATTGTATATCCTCATTGCAGTAATTGCTTAGGAAATAATTGAAAGACATGAAAGGAATGAAGAGAAATGAAGTAAGAGCTGCCAGCTCCAAGGGCCATCCAAGGGATGCTCAAACCCCTTATCAATGATTTGCTTTAACTAACCAACTCAAATAAAGTCATTAACACCACACTGATACAGTATGACTGGTTTTGAGTTATAGATAAATACTGCTGAATGTAAAAACCTTTCGAAACCCAGAAACTCTTTTAAGAGATATACAGGCCACAGCTGCAGAGAGTCTTGGGATTCAGAGGAAAGAACCCAAAGTTTTCAGTTTTTAGCATCCTCCCCTATGTCGTCACTGACAGCAAACACGGCTTCAGCCTCAGGGAGACACGGAGAGTCAGAGATTTTGCAGATCCCGGCCTCCCCTCAGCCTTTCAGCAGGTACAGTCTGCAAGGAGAGAGAAGAAAATGGGTCAGAATGGACAGCCCACTTCCAGAAAATCATCACAATTCATAAAGCATGACGTAGAGCTGTAAGAACTTCCCCAAAGGTCCATTGCCCTGCCGACTGAGGGCTCTAAGTTGAAGCACAGGCCGGACCTGCCATGGGCAGAGTATGGAAAGCCCAGACGTAAAAGCTTCTGGGCCAGTTCCACAAAACATCCCAAAATCAGGCTCCTGGGATGTGACCATCTCATCTCTCACCTTCAAACATGCAGAATGAGGTCTATTGCTGTTGAGCAGCATTCAAAAACTTTCTGTTAGAGCAGAAAGTGCCTCACTAATTACACTGCAGTAACGTAAGCTCCTCTTGCAGGTATGCCAATAACAAAATGTTTTAGTTCCCTGAACAGAAAAGGATGTAAGACCCATCACTACAGGCTAAACTGGAGCACTGCTTCAAAACAGGGCAGTCAAGATCAGGGTAGAAGCTTTTCTAAGAGATACAGTGCCTAGCAGTGGGGAGGAATGAGGAAATTCATTCCAAGATTTTGGAGAAAACTTTAGAACTCACAGTAGTAAAGCCAAGTAGTGTTGGGTAACAAAAAGAAACCAAACAAAATCCAAAACACTTTTTGAGATTATTCTTCCTTTATACCACAACTGCTTGCTTTTATTGAAAAACACTAAGTGGTACACTCGTACTGTATGAGAAACACTGACAGTTGAATGCACAGAAAACCAAACACAACCAAAATATCAGCAATAACACCAAAAAAACTGCTGAATTAATTGCTCAAATATATGCCAAGCCTTGCTTAAAGGAGTATTGCCATCAGTTTGGTTTGGTTTCCCTCCCTTTGAACTTGTGAAACAACTGACCTTCAACACCTCATGCAAAAGCATTTCTCTAATGCTGCAAAAAAAAAAAGCCTCTTCTTACATCACATTTTAGCCCTGCACTTGCAAAAAACCCCCACCAAACTAACAAGTCACCACATAGAGTTATGGAGTCATTCCTGTCTTTGAGCACAAGTCAAGCAAAAGAGACAAGAAAAGGAAAAGTGACTTCATGCTGTTCCTTTGGAAATTACAGAATCACAGGGAGGTTCCTTACTAGATTAGGGAAATGCACACCCCGTTCAGCAGATACTGCATGGCAGGGAAGACAGGAGACAAATGCTTTGCTTTCAGAGACAAAAATTTAAATAAATACATTAAACCAGAAGTCTACAGATCGACTGCTCAGAAGTCTTCATCAGGAAAAAACCCTGGGGTGTCCTCCCCAGAGGAGCTCCTTGGCTGGGACACAGCCTCACTCAGCACTGCTCCCCCCTGCAGCACAGGCCACCCATGGCTTTCAGCTCTTTCCCAGTCTTTGAAACGTTCCCACAGATCCCAGGGGATTACAGGGCCAAGTTTCACGTTCGCCATTCTCCTGCAGTTCAACACTCACCATTTTCCCTCTCAGACCTGCCTATGCAGAGCAGCCACCCGTGACTCAACAGCAGTCAGTCTTGTCTCCAGAGCTTTGAGTAGCCCAACTACCTGCAAAACAACCAGGGAAACACACTTGGTTACACACAGAATTTGACAACACAAAGAGCATGTGTGCACGTCAGAAAGGGCTCAGATCTGATCTCACATCACCCATTCTTTTCATTTGATTCTTTCTGTGCTACTTTCAAAGCTCACCCAACTTTAATATCCACTGTCCACACAGAAACTCTTCCCAGCCTTGCTATGTGTCACAGCCACACACTCAGCTTTTGCTGCACAACCTTCAGCTTCCACAGACAACTTCCTTACACTATTTGCTTCCAACTCCTCCTACCTGCAGTCACAAGATTTTAGTAGAGCAAAACATCAACCTGATCTACCGTGATTAGTTTATGATTAATATTTCAACACAAAGTTACAGCAAAAGCTTTGAGTTTATTTGTTTTTAAATAAGTACCTGAAGTTTTAGCTGAGAAGTACAGGCCACACTTTAATGTAATTGAACCAATTCCTTGAAGAGCAGGGAGTGCCTGGCCCTGGATCCCGCCTGTTGTTACTCATTGCTTCTGACACTGATTCCTCCAAATATTCCCCCTGTCCCACCACCCTGCCTGGGCTGGGGCCACAGCTGAAAGCAGCAGAAAAGCTCCTCCTCTGCTCATTGTGTACAAAAGCACCAGGTGGCTTTACAGAGGAAATGCTGCACTAAATTCTGCTCATTTCTTCCATTTCTTTAGTCTTAGTCTTTAGCTTCTGTCTCTAATCAAACAGTAGCTTTTCCTAACCTTAGTTCAACTCTCATCACTGCTCAAGTATTTGTCCTAATCGTGCAAAAGGTTAAAATAGAAACTTGACTCTTGGGTTTTTTCCTTACAATGCCATCATTAACTTCAGTTTTTAAATTACTCCATTATTTATATGATTAGAAGTGTTACGAGAATTGCTGTATTGGAATTAATTCACAGGCTTTGTAAACACATGCAGAGGTAGCCTGCAACCTCAATGCTGATTTTTTAGCAAAATATTTGTCTGTAGCTAGCATGGGATGATTTCCAGAATACCAGACAGTCCATCCTGCTAAATACTAAAAAACCGCTTTATCTTCAATTAAAAAAAATATCCTAAATTTCTGATATTACTGTATGATTAAAACCAGGTAAAAAGTTGGTTGGTACTAGAAGCCTTTGAGAACAAAATGTTTGCTCAACTCCTGATCTTGTTTCACAGTGCGCAATCAGGGAGTAACAATCACAATTCATAGAAAAAACAAATCATTTACCTTGTGTGGACTGGTCAATGGCTTTTCTTTTTCTGCTACACCTGCTCTAGTTAAGTCTTAGCTCTTGGCTGTAATTCATTCAGAGTTTCTCTTGAGGCATAAGATTGTGGTTTTTTGCTTTCCACCATCCTCACTTTCATCTGAAGAACTTGTGTAAGTTGGATCCACTTCATGTTTCACTTCTGACAGGGGCTGGTAGGGTTTGCAGTCCATCTGCTCCATCTCTGATTAAATAGGCTCAAAGTCATGGAAACAAGCAACTGGAATGCCTCCAGGACACAGTCCTGGGAAAAAACCAAGAAGAATTCATTTCAGACATACTATATACTTCTAGGTCCAAAAGGGCCAATTCAATTTATAGTTCTATTTACCAATTAAGTTTCATTAACAGGCACCTGAACAGGCACCTGTGCTGTGGGTCCAGCTGATGAGAAGATGCTTCTGTACAAGTTACTACAGGTAATGTTTGCTGCTCCAAAGATATTTGCTTAAATCATTTCCTGTTCTTTCCCAAGATTGCCTATGATTGCCTGAGTTCAGTAGTTATTCTGTGAGTTGCTTTAACAGCAGCAGAAGGATGCAGAGGGGCCGTGACTCGCAAGCACGGAGTTGGCTTAAGAGATGAACTGGGGACTCCGTAGGAATGGTTACTGACAGGAAAAAGCCTTCCAATATCTCCTGTCTGACCGAATAAATGGAGACAAAGCTACAGAAGCCAGAGGAAAACAAGGAGAAATAAGGGCCTCTATTAAGAAGATGCAGTAGAGAAGAAATAAATTCTGCCAGGAAGGCAACAAGTGCGAGCAGCCTCGGACACAGGCAGTGCCTCCTGCTTTCCAAAGTGCAAAACCATGAAACTGACAAATCTGTCTCCTTACTGAAACAACCAAAAAATCCCCCACAAAACCAAAACACAGAAGTTCCCCCTAAAAGATGCTGTGCATCTATTTTGTGGGAGGTTTCGAGTCATTCTTTTTTAAAACAAATAATAAAAAATTATTAGGATGCTCAGAGAGCCATAAAACTCAAGTTGCAGTAAACAACTACTTAAGGAAGACTTAGTTATCAAATCTGCAAGCTCTTCTACAGTAAGAGACTCAGCTAAATTCAAAAAATGAAGGCAAGGTACGATAACCTGAATTTAAACACTGATAATCAAATACTTGAACTTCATCTCATCTTTTGTTTGTAAAAATACAACACAGTAAGCAACTCAAAATGCTGAAATAGGGCAAGAGTATGAAGAATATTGCCTGGATGTTTACACAGGTTTCTTCAAATAACTGGCCCTCCAGGAACCAAACAGAACACTCGGCCAATCAATATCAAGTTGACCCTGTCAGCAAAATGATAAAGTCTCCTAAAAGCTTACAGCTCATGGAAGTGACCTTTCTAGAAGTGTCTTAATGCTCTTCTCCTCACAAGCAGCACTCTTTTGCCCTTTCCATCATTGTTGTTATTGAATGGTTTCACAAAATATGTAATAAAAATACAACAGAAAAATACTACTTGTTTATTATATACATAGACATATATATGTGAAATAGATATTTTGCCACTGAACAGCAGGTAATTCCAAACCATATTTTAAAATAGATATCATTGCATCTTACAGTCAATTCTGCAGAAGAATGAACAACTAATAACTCAAAATCACAATGAAATCCTTTTGCAAAAGGTGCTATTCCATAGGAAAATACCACCCTTGAAACAATGGAACTAACACAGACATAAGCAGGATTTTCACCTATGACTTGTGCAACCTTCTAACTGCACGCTGTACAAGTTATTAGAAACGATTTTCACCTTTCCTTTCCACCAAGGTGCTCTCCCCTCAGCCCAGCCTTCCTGGAGCTCAGCAGGGCCAGGGTACCCGGTGATGGCAGAGGCTGAGCCCAGGCTGTGTGCAGTGCCCATCAACAGGAATGTGAGAACAGAACTCTGCACGTTTATGCTGCACAGAGGCTCTGCACTCCCATACAGCAGCGCCCCAGAGATCACCTGACTGGAACAGAGCTTTTGAGAAACCCTTAAAAGGCTGCTCTAACAGGGTGCCCACCTAATGAACAAATTTCCATAGTGATGACCTACCATCAGCCCCATCAAACCCACAGTGCCATACCCAGCTGGCTTCCAGTAAGTCCAGAATTATTTAGAGAGGGTGGTTATGGTTGCTAATGAGGACCATGTTGCTGAACAGGGTCCTCCAAAAGCATACAAGATCAAAACCATGAAAAAGTGTAAGCTTTGTTGGCCTCAGCTAATCATTATTTTTAAAATTCCAGACTATTTAGAATTAAGATGTAATTGCAGTTATAATAATAAAATATAACCAGGGAACTGTGCTCCTTCTCTCCTGTATTTCTTTTCTTTCAACACTGACCCCTATCTGAAAGCCACCGTTTGCTCATCGCCTTTTCAGCCCAGTAGTTTCTGAAAATGAACTGCTAAGCAGTCATATCAGCTCTGATAGGACTGCTGAAGGCATAAAGAACAGCACCTTTATTCTGCAGGTCTTTCTGAAATACAAAACTGCAAAATATGAAAGGCAAAACACCGCAAACACTCTTGATTTAAGAGTGCATTGAGAAATGCAATACCAAGGGAAAAAAGTAAAAACATTCTGACCTTGTATGTACTTTCAACCAATTTTACCCTCAAATATTTGTCTAGAGATTAAAAACAAAGGAAGTCCCTTGAAATTCAGTCTTACACAACACAGCAAGGAAGATACCAGCTAAAGAAATTGTGCAGCATTAGAGCAGGAAGAAATTATGTTTCTGAGTGATACATGGAATTAGATACTATGAAGAAATATAGAAAATCTGCATAAGTCTGGAGAACGGAAGCAGATAATACTTTTCAATGGAAAGAAAAACCTCATACTAAAATCAAGAGAGACTGCAATACCTAGAAGATGGACTGCAGAAACAGAGCTGGAAAAAAAAAAAACCCAAACCTATCAAAATTCATATGAACATTTTCTGTGGTTCATGAAATACTAACACATCAAAAGATGTTTGAAAATGGCATAAGGATCAGTAGGTACAACATGTCCAGTGTTTATCAGGGAATGAGTGAGGCTGTAAAATGTTGAGACATTGTGTTATTCCTGCAGGTGAACTACATTGCACCCCTTAAGAAGAACAGATGCATGGATGGGGTGCTATGCCACGGATTTAATCCTAATCCATCTGCATCTGAAAGTTAGGACAAAAGTCAGAGTGCTGCAGGACAAACAGACAGCTCCAGACATCTCATGTCAATCTAGGAATGCCTTCTACAATCCAACTACATCCTACATCACAAATTTCAAGCCCCCAAGATTTAGCCTATTACCCCCAGATCCAGCTGTGCAGCAGGGCGGAGCAGCACCAGGCCAAATACACACCAACATCAGTGACACAGGACACAACAAACCAGGGGACACAACAGGGACAGAAAACTCTCAGCAAGAAGAATGACCATGAGTACCGAGAGGCGGCCCCAGGACCCCCCAAACCGCTGCTCTCTGCAGTGCCAGGGAATGTTTTCTCCAGCGTGGGCAGAGAATTCTTTATGAGAAAACTCAAAACTCAAGGATACGGGATCTGATACAGGAGGAGAGATTCTGGTATAAATTCAAAACATATTGGGAGAAATAAATCTATGGAACAGCTCATTTCCTCTCTCCCAGATTGGCTTCTCTGTGATCGTCTGTGACTCCAACTGCTCCCATGGGATTTTCAACCTGGGGGGCTGTAATGACCTGCCAGCTTCTAAGCACCACAGAAAATCATGGGAGACCTCTCTGGATCAGGCAGTGGAGCCTCTCAGTAGTGTCCCAAAGGTCCAGCAGTGCCCAGCATCTCTGGCTGGAATTTGAGGCATCCCAGCACAGCCCCCCTCTAGGGTTCCTCTGCAGCTGGCACTTCCCAGCATCCCTGACCAGGGTGTGGGGGTCCCAGCACAGGCCCCCTGGCACATCCCACTGCTTCTTCAAGCCCAGTTAAATCAGGATGATTTTTGGGGGGTAGGAGCACCCAAAGCCAGCAGGACTGCCCTTAACCACTTCCTGGGGGATCTCTCCTCTTTCTTCCTCATCAAATTCCCACTGTCAAAACCCAGCTTGAGGCTCAGATCCCCATTCCTTCAACCTCTCCAAGGAATTGGGCTTGGATTTCCCAATCCAGCAGAGCAGAAATGCTGTTTTCCTTACTGTATATCCTCATTGCAGTAATTGCTTAGGAAATAATTGAAAGACATGAAAGGAATGAAGAGAAATGAAGTAAGAGCTGTCAGCTCCAAGGGCCATCCAAGGGATGCTCAAACCCCTTATCAATGATTTGCTTTAACTAACCAACTCAAATAAAGTAATTAACATCACATTGATACAGTATGACTGTTTTTACTTGAGTTATAGATAAATACTGCAGAATGTAAAAACCTTTCTAAACCCAGAAACTCTTTTAAGAGATATACAGGCCACAGCTGCAGAGAGAGTCTTGGGACTCAGGGGAAAAAACCCAAAGTTCTCCGTCTTTTTCATCCTCCCCTATGTCGTCACTGACAGCAAACACGGCTTCAGCCTCAGGGAGACACAGGGCGGTACTGCAGCCCCCCCGTGCCTGTCCCGGGCTGAGCTCGGGGCAGTGCTGCCACCCTGTGCACACAGAGCGGTACTGCAGCCCCCCGTGCCTGTCCCGGGCTGAGCTCGGGGCGGTGCTGCCACCCTGTGCACACAGAGCGGTACTGCAGCTCCCCCCGTGCCTGTCCTGCAGTTCAACACTTACCATATTTCCTCTCAGACCTGCCTACGCAGAGCAGCCACCCGTGACTCAACACGGTCAGTCTTGTCTCCAGAGCTTTGAGTAGCCCAACTACCTGCAAAACAACCAGGGAAACACTTGGTTACACACAGAATTTGACAACACAAAGAGCATGTGTGCACGTCAGAAAGGGCTCAGATCTGATCTCACATCACCCATTCTTTTCATTTGAATCTTTCTGTGCTACTTTCAAAGCTCACCAAACTTTAATATCCACTGTCCACACAGAAACTCTTCCCAGCCTGGCTATGTGTCACAGCCACACACTCAGCTTTTGCTGCACAACCTTCAGCTTCCACAGACAACTTCCTTACACTATTTGCTTCAAACTCTTCCTACCTGCAGTCACAAGATTTTAGTAGAGCTAAACATCTGCTTGATTTGTCATGATTAATTTATGATTAATACTTAATACAACGTCACAGAAGAAGCATTAAGTCCATTTGCACAAAAGGCAGAAGACACGACTAAACGTTAAGTGAAGATCTGGAGAAGTGAAGCAGAACTAACTAGAAACAACAGATCAAATTACTGAGACATAAACAGGAACCCAAGGCAGTGCTTGATAAACAGAAAAGGGTAATTACCATGAAAACTGAAGGAAAAGGGGCTGAAAATCTTGCATGACACAAGGTACCAGTTACATGAAGCAGTCCAGTACATGTTACAATGTGCTGAATTGCTCTGTGTGATATAAGCTGTTCTGCAGAAACTATTGAAGCATATTAAGGTTTCACAGAGGTGATTTAAACAAAGAAGGATATCAGGTTAAATCTCACCCTTTGCAGCACCTCTTGCAAGACAGCTCAACTTTCAAGAGTTCCTCATGAATAAGAGCTTGCTTTTCCAGGGTTCTGAGAATATAGGTGAGATGCCACAGTTCAGATCATGCACTTCCCACTCTGAAGCCAAAAATCCAAATACAGCACTCCTTCAGAACCCTGAGAGGCAGCCATGGATTCTACAGAATACAGTGACAAATTGCACCAAGACCAAGAACAGTGCAGTGCTGGCTGGGAGAAGCAGCATTACTCTCTGAGAAAATGCCATTCTGCAGCCAGGTTATACTTTAGAGAATTTTACTGCCATGGGAAAAAAATATTCTAGCTGTGGAATGGAGAAAAAAATCCCAAAGCTACTGTCCAGAGTATGAGAGTGAAAATCCACATCAATATAGCAAAATAAATGGGAACTTCAGAAAAAAAACAGACACATTTAAACCAGTCCAGATGAACAACCACTGTCTATTAGAACAGTGCCTGCACAAAAGAACTCTGGCATGGAGCTTTAATTCAGGATACAGTTATTGAAGAATATCTGAAGACCATTTTAAAGTGCTATAAACCAACTAAAAATGCTTGCACAAAAGAACTCTGGCATGGAGCTTTAATTCAGGATACAGTTATTGAAGAATATTTGAAGACCACTTTTAAGTGCTACAAACCAACTAAACCCAAACACACTTTCATTCTCTAGACAGATTTTAAGACAGCTGAGCAGAACAGGGTTTCTACCATGCTGCAAGGAAGAAATAACATTTATTCAGAGGAAAACAAAAGGCAGCAACTCTCCCCATCCCTTTAAAAAAAAAATCATGCATCAGAATTTTTTTAAGCATTCATTCTTGGTTTACACAGCGCAAATTATGAGCAGTCATCATTCAGCCTGAATTTCCAACAGGCTGACTGACCCCAGCCAAATCATCAGAATCAGTAAATTGTGGAAGGGACCTTAAAGCTCATCCCATTCCACCATCCCAGGGTGTTCCAATCCCCGTCCAACCTGGCCTTGGACACTTCCAGGGACCGAGGGGCAGCCACAGCTCCTCTGGGCACCCTGTGCCAGGGCCTCCCCACCCTCACAGGGAAAAATTCCTTCTTGATATTTAATCTGAAGCTGCTTCGGTTCCCCTTGTCCATCTCTGTGTCCTTGTGAGAAATTCCTCCCTCAGGCCAGAAGCGGCTTGACCTGCCCGAATAAGCGTTCCAGGGGCTCTCGGGGCCAGCGAGCACGCGGGGCCTTTCCCCGGGAACCCCCGACTCCCCCCGGAACCCCCGACTCCCCCCGGAACCGTGTCCAGGCACGATCCGCCCTCACCATCCGCACTCTCCGGCAGCTTGGAGACGTTCCGCCCCGGCTCCACGGCGATGCTGGGGGCCGCGGCTGCAGCGGGAGGGGGGGAAGGACGGACGGAGCGATGGCGCCGGGCTCCCTCGGTTCGGC
Source organism: Acrocephalus scirpaceus scirpaceus (assembly GCA_910950805.1). Taxonomy (NCBI): domain Eukaryota; kingdom Metazoa; phylum Chordata; class Aves; order Passeriformes; family Sylviidae; genus Acrocephalus; species Acrocephalus scirpaceus. The sequence continues at coordinate 29,370 of OU383796.1, forward strand.
TGAAAGCGGCTACGTCCGGTTCGAATCAGCTAAAGTCGGCTGAAGTCGGCTGGGTTCGACTTTTCGGCTGCACGCGGCTCTTTTCGTAATTTCTCGTCTATTTTCGGCTGTTCGGAAAATCTCGGCAATTGTCGTCAATTCTCGGCTATTTTCGGCTGTTCGGAAAACCTCGGCAATTGTCGTCAATTCTCGGCCATTTTCGGCTGTTCGGAAAACCTCGTCAATTCTCGGCTATTCTCGGCTGTTCGGAAAACCTCGGCAATTGTCGTCAACTCTCGTCTATTTTCGGCTGTTCGGCAAACCTCGGAAATTGTCGTAAACTCTCGGCTGTTCGGAAGACCTCGGCTTTTCTCGGTCGCCGTCGTTTAGATTCGTCTCTTCGGGGAACCCCGGCTCGGTTCGGCCGCACTCGGCGCCCCTCCCTTCGGTCCCCGCCCCTCGGCTCGGTTCGGCCGCACTCGGCGCCGCTCGCTGCGGTCCCCGCCCCTCGGCCGGGCTCGGCTCCCTGAGGGCGGCGCGGGCCGGGCCGCCCCACGTTAAACACGCCCAGCTCGGTGTTTTCCGGCTGCCGGGGCCCGCGGGCGGCCCGGCCACGGACGGGAGGGCGGGATCGGGCAGGAGATCACAGGCAGTGATTGCATTTGCACTAATTAATGGGCACAAAAGCAGGAGGCTCCGTTCGGCCGTACTCGGTACTGCTCGCTGCGCTCCCCGCCCCTCGGCCGGGCTCGGCTCCCTGAGGGCGGTGCGGGCCGGGCCGAGCCCCGCGCGGGAAGGCGGGGCCGCCCCACGTTAAACACGCCCAGCTCGGTGTTTTCCGGCTGCCGGGGCCCGCGGCCGGCCCGGCCATCGCACGGACACGGACGGGAGCGCGGGGTCGGGCAGGAGCTCACGGGCAGTGACTGCACTGGCGCTAAGTAATGGGCACGAGAGCAGGTGGCTCCGTTCGGCCGAGCTCGGTTCGGTTCCCCTGAGCTCAGCTGGATGTGGCTCACAGATTTCCTGATCTCAGCCCCTAGGAATTCTACATGACGCAAACTGCAGCCTCTAAAGGGCTTGGGTTTTAAAGAAATATATTTTTTTTATCTCAAGTCTTGGTACAGAGCCGACGGCTCCTTTAGGACAGGAATATTTACATGTAGAAGCAATTACCTCATTTGCATCTCATTTTTATTTACCTCTCCCCCAAAATTCAAGACACATCACAAGGAATGTGCAGTTCTGGTTTTTCCCTGTGCAGTATTTGTAACAAGGACCTGGGCACAGCCTGCAGCCCTGAGTCAATTGAATAAATCCTGGTTTACATTTCAAATGTTCTCATTCTGGCACTGCATGTTTGCAGATCTGGGCTGGCATGTTCAGCTGCCAGATTTCCCAGAGAATTCCCACTAAAACTCACGTATAATCAATGAGCAGAAAATCCTCTGGGGCTTAGTTCCATCTCTCACCTGTTCCAAGTGGAGGGAAGGTGGCATTTGGGGCTTCTGTCACACAGTGCAGCAGCAGTGATGAATCAGGGCTTTTTTTTTTTTTTTTAAATTTAAAAATAAACCACGTGTGCTATAAATGTCTTTAAAAGCCATTAAAGCTTTTTAAACGCCATAAGACAATCATGATTCCTGAGTTCAGTCTTCTATTCATACTGGTTTTGGTATCATGAAATCAACCAGGTTCTTAAGAAATAGTAAATCATCATGACTAAACCTCTGGCTCCTCCTTATTTGCACTTACAGCCCATTGTAGGAAGCTCTGCAGCCTTTTTTTCCCCTTCTGCATTGGAGAGAGGGTGGATATTACCAACACACACATGCACAAACAGTGCTTCTAGTTCTTTAAAAAGTTAAAAATGCCTGTAATAAAAATGATATAAGTAATACTGTGTCTCAGACTGTTCAAGAAAAGAGAAATTGGGGCTTTAATGTTTCTACTTAGAGATGTTGAATAAAAACTTTGCCCTGAGTTTGCACACAGTAATAAAATAGTGATTGTTTGGGGGTTTTTGGTGGGTTTTTTTTTTGACCAAACAGGTCTGTATAAGAACAGCTCAGGAAGCTTTCAGGGCTTACCGTGACGATGGCAGAGCACAGAACATTTAAAGATGAAGTGTTAGTTCCCTGAATTAGTACCCTGATGTAGCCAAAGGTTTTTGCAAAGAGACATAATAGTTTCTTCTCCTAGTTGTGAGGGTTCGTACTCACCGGCGAGGCGGGAGCGCTGCAGTACCGCTGTGTGCCCACGGGATGGCAGCACTGCCCCGTGCTCAGCCCGGCATAGGCAGTGAGGGAACTGCAGTACCGCTGTGTGCCCACGGGATGGCAGCACCGCCCCGTGCTCAGCCTGGCATAGGCGGTGAGGGAGCTGCAATACCGCTCTATATGCACCAGGTGGCAGCACCGCCCCGTGCTCAGCCCGGCATAGCCGGTGAGGGAGCTGCAGTACCGCTCTGCGTCCACAAGGTGCCAGCACCGCCCCGACCTCAGGGGACAGGCAGAGATCGGAGGCAAAAAAGAACGTGACAAAAAATCCCCTTCCCAAACCCTGTAAAATAAATGCCCCGAAAGACTCCCAACCACAACTAAAAGAACCCTGCCACCAGCCAAATTCAAACAAAAGAAGCCTTTACTGAAAGCTATATTTTAATATTTTTAATATTTATTATTTTCATAATTACCATTTATCTTTCTCTTCATATGCATGTATAATATATATAATAATGTATGCAATATGATATATGTATCCATATCCTTGATATTATTTTTAATGTTTTATATTTCTTTTTTATTACATATATTTACATATTTTTGTATTTATTTTTAAAATTCACATTTGTTTGCTTATATTTCTTTTTATTACATATATTTACATATTTTTGTATTTATTTTTAAAATTCACGTTTGTTTGCTTATATTTGAAATTATATATAATATATATAATAATGTATGCAATATGGTATATGTATTTATATGCTTGATATTATTTTTCATGTTTTATATTTCTTCTTTTAATTACATAGATTTACATATTTTCATATTTATTTTTAAAATTCATGTTTGTTTGCTTATATTTGAAATGATATATAATACATAATAATGTATGCAATATGGTATATGTATTTATATCCTTGTTATTATTTTTAATGTTTTATATTTCTCTTTTTAATTACATTTATTTACATATTTTTGTATTAATTTTTAAAATTCATGTTTATTTGATTATATTTGAAATTATATATAATATATAATAATGTATGCAATATGGTATATGTATATATATCCTTGATATTATTTTTCATGTTTTATATTTCTTCTTTTAAGTACATTTATTTACATATTTTTGAATTTATTTTTAAAATTCATGTTTGTTTATATTTGAAATGACATATAATACATAATAATGTATGCAATATGGTATATGTATTTATGTCCTTGATATTATTTTTCATGGTTTATATTTCCTTTTTTAATTACATTTATTTACATATTTTTTTAAATTCATGTTTGTTTATGTTTGAAATGATATCTTAAACTATATGAATTCATTAGCCTAACACACCAGAACTACAATAAATCAGAATAAAATTAGCATGGTTTTCTAAGAAGGAAATATTTAGTTTTTATTAAAATAATATTGATATATTTTCTGTTTCTGTGCTCATTTGGGTGGGAGATTGGTTCTGGGTTGGGGTTTTTTGTTTGCTTTATATTGGATTTTTTTTGTTAATAAACAATGAGATTTGGAGTGTTACAAAAGAAAAAGTCTACTTTCTTTATTGCTAACTCTGAAATACACCTCAACATCAAGTTACTGCTGGTAATTCTGTAAATGGGTGGAATGAGAACTGTTAGTGTGTAAAAAGGAAAAAAACAGCACCACGGTGTTTACAGCTTTCTCAGGTCAGGTTTTTTAATTTAGCAGAAAATACAGAAGTTTTGCTAACTGCATTCCCAATTGTATACAGACATCCAGTGGACATGGACATCATTTCTCAGCTTCTTTCTTGCCAATAGCCAAACTTCCACTTTGTTCCTTGAAAAAAGGAACAAAGAAAACATGGAAAAATAAATTAAAAATAAAATAAAGAAATGAAAATTTAAAAATAAAATTTTAAATTAAAAAAAATAAAATAAAAAGCAATAAAATGAAATTTTAAAAAATTTAAAAATTAAATAAAACAATAAAAATACAAAATAAATAACATGGAAATAATAAAATTAAAAAATAAAAAATAGAGGCATTAAAAATAAAGTCATATAAGAAAAAAATTAAAATAAAAATATAAAAATAGAGGAAATCAAAAATAAAACCTGTTTAAAAATACAAAACAAAAAATAACATAAATATAAAGCACAAGAAAATAAAAGCACACAAAAGCAAGCAAATACAAAACTAAAAATTATCAAATGCAAATTAAAATTACATGTAAATATAAAGCACAATAAAATAAAAGCATGCAAAAGCAAGCAAATACAAAACGAAAAAAAATATAAAATTCATAAATAAAAAATTAAATAAATGCAGCTCTCCCCTCATGCCACTGCCTAACACAGCTCTGAGAGTATCCTCAATTCTGCAGGGATAGGCAAAACAAACTCAGTGCCTCCCAGAAAATAAGGTTTTCCAGACAATTCCCAGTTGTTCTTGGAAACAGATTCTATTTTAGCAGGAATGTCACTTCAAATGAACCTCCAAATGTGCCAAGGCAGGACAGAACCACCCCAGCAATTAGGCCAGGATTGAAGTTGCAATGGGATTTATGTAATTTAAAATGCAGTGAATTCCACTTTACAAAGAGATGAATTATGGCAATTAAACACTAAAAGCAAGTTCTCCTGGGAATTAACAGAATCCTGTGGATATGGTGCTGAACAATTCCTGATTTACCAACATTCACTTGATAAATTTCCTTAGAAATGTGCCCTAAGATGTACAAAAATTCCAGTTGGGATGGAAAATTGGGATAAGTAAATATTCCCTTACTAAAACCAGAGAGAGGAAAAACATCAAATAACAGGAATTAATAACATCTAAATCCTAGCTTGTCTGAAAAACAAGCTCAGGAACTTCTAACATTGAAAACTTTTGGAACAGCCAGGAAGTTGGTGTGAGTCCATGAAATGATTTAAAATCTGCTTCCTCTGCTCTGATTTTAAGTGGGAATGAAACATGTCAAGTCACTCCTATCCAAGAATTATCTGTATTTTGTGGGAGCAAAAATCCAAAGAAACTCCAATCTTACTTGTATCCACAGATTTATTCTATCTGCATCAGAAAGAAAGTTAGGAAACAAGTCAGAGTGCTGCAGGATAATTTAAAAGCTCCAGACATCTCATCTCAATGTACATATATCATCTACAGTCCAACTACACCCCACATCACACATTTCAAGTCCCCAGCACTTGTCCTATTACCCCTACACCCAGCTGTGCAGCAGGGCAGAGCAGTCCAGGCCAAATACACATCAACACCAGTAACACGGGACACAACAGGGACAGAAAAGTCTCACCAAGAAGAATGACCATGATGACCAAGAGAACTCAGAATGAGATGACTGAGATGAAACCAACAGTGAGCTGATCAGGCTCAGAGATCCCTGCAGGAACAAGATGATGACAGGATGAATTTTACGCCAAGAACCACAAAGATGGATGCCTGAGAATGCTGTGGTCAGAATCCCCTGCCTATCTCTGCACTTTTACAAGACCTAACCCACCATAATGGATCAGGCGGGGTGCAGCTGTGGATGCAGCTCAGAAAAAGACATGAAAAGAAATTGGACTGGATGTTTTGAAGAGAGATGGGATTGCAATGCCTGTCCAAGATCAGAAATGCTCAGACTGATGCCAGGGTTGCTGAGAGGCCCCTTGAGGGCTGAGGAAAAAGACAAGACACACAAAAGACAAAGAAGGCACAACAGACAAGTGACACAACACTCACCAGGACTGCTCTGCCATGCACACCACAGCACTGTGATCAAAAATGAGACTTGCACTTTACCTGCCTAAGGGGAAACACCTTGGACACCCCTGACTCAAAAACCCCTCCCACTGACTCCTGATCCTGCACCCCACTTTCATCCTCTCACAGCCCTCCACTTATTTCTGGGATGGCCAGAGATGAGAATCCAGTCTGGTGTGAAGAAAGGTCACGCTCTCTCTGGGAATTTCCTGCTGTCACGGGGCTGTTGTCTCAAGAGGGAGGAGAACCGGCTCTGTCGTCTGCTTGATGAGGGATGTTCGGCCTCATGTGGGTGGTACTGCCCTAAACACACAAGAATGGATGCTTAGAGTTGCAGCAGAAAGTGAGACTGCATCAACAGCAACTGCTTCTGTCCACCCATCACTGCTCACCTTGCTGACTTCACCTTGACTGCTGATATCCAGCTTTACTTCCTACAAATAAAGACAAAGAACAGAGCTGTAACAGAGCCACCATTTACACTTCTACAAACAGAAACAGTGACTGACCTGCTCAGGGGAACCCCCTCCTCACCCAGCATGGGGTGCCCTGCCATGGATTTAAATCCATCTGCATCTGAAAAAAGTTAGAATAAAAATCAGAGTGCTGCAGGATAATTTAAAAGCACCAGACATCTCGTGTCAATCAAGGAATACCCTCTAGAGTCCAAGTACACCCAGCATTACAAATTTCAAGTCCCCAGCACTTGTCCTATTACCCCTGCACCCAGCTGTGCAGCAGGGCAGAGCAGTCCAGGCCAAACACACACCAACACCAGTGACACGGGACACAACAAACCAGGGGACACAACAGGGACAGAAAAGTCTCAGCAAGAAGAATGACTGTAAGAACCAAGAGAACTCAGAATGTGATGACTGAGATGAGACCGATGCTGAGCTGGCCAGGCTCAGAGATCCATGAAGGAACAAGATGATGACAAGATGACTTTTATTCCAAGAACCACAAAGATGGATGCCTGAGAATGCTGTGGTCAGAATCCCCTACCTAATCTCTGCAGTCTTACAAGACCTAACCTGCCATAATGGATCAGGGCAGGGCACAGCTGTGGATACAGCTCAGAACCAGACATGAAAAGAAATTGGACTGGATGTTTTGAAGAGAGATGGGATTGTGATGCCTGTCCAAGATCAGAAATGCTCAGACTGATGCCAGCGATTCCAAGAGGCCCCATGAGGGCTAAGGCAAAAGACAAGACACACAAAAGAAACAAAAGGCACAAGAGACAAGTGAAAAAACACTCACCAGGACTGCTCTGCCATGAACACCACAGCATTATGATCAAAAATGAGACTTCTCCTTTATGTAGTCCAAGGGATCACATCTTAGACATCCCTGTCTCCAAACCTGACTCAAAAATCCCTCCCACTGATTCCTGGCCCTGCACCCCACTTTGATCCCCCCGTAGCCCCCCACTTATCTTTGGGATGGTCCAGGATCAGAATCCTCATCAGGTGTGAAGGAAGGCCGCCCATCCTCTGGGAATTCCCTGCTGTCACTGGGCTGTTGTCTCTCAGTCAGCTGCAATAAACAAAAGCAAACATGAATGCCTGAGCTTAGCAGAACATCACCCAAACCCCACGACTCTGCTACTCACCCTCTCCCAGGAATGCCCTCGGCCCGCACGCCTCGGCCGCGCTCGGAGGCTGACGCTGATGGCGCAGGGTGTGCCTGGGTAAAGAGGAGACAAGGTGATGGGGCACTGCTGAAACTTGAGGGGACCCTCACTCCTCACCTCAACTCATGGGACATTACCAAAGTGTACCTGGAGGGCACCTTCAAATGGAGAAGATCAAGGCTTCATCACAGACTCCTGTCACGCTCCTGGAGGGCTCACGAGAGAGGAGAATCGGCTCTGTCGTCCCCTTGGTGAGGGCAGTTTGGCCTCATGTGGGTGGGACTGCCCTAAACACACAAGAATGGATGCTTAGAGTTGAAGCAGAAAGTGAGACTGCAGCAACAGCAACTGCTTCTGTCCACCCATCACTGCTCACCTTGCTGACTTCACCTTGACTGCTGATATCTGCGCCTTTAATTCCTAAAAATAAAGAGAAAGAACAGAGCTGTAACAGAGCCACCATTTACACTTCTACAAACAGAAACAGTGACTGACCTGCTCAGGGGAACTCCCTCCTCACCCAGCAGGGGGTGCTCTGCCATGGATTTAAATCCATCTGCATCTGAAAGAAAGTTAGAACAAGAGTCAGAGTGCTGCAGGATAAACTGACAGCTCCAGGCAGCTCGTGTCAATGCACACATACCATCTACACTCCACATTACAAATTTCAAGTCCCCAGCATTTGTCCTATTACCCCTACACCCAGCTGTGCAGCAGGGCAGAGCAGTACAGGCCAAACACACACCAACACCAGTGACACAGGACACAACAAACAAGGGGACACAACAGGGACAGAAAACTCTCAGCAAGAAGAATGACTGTGATGACCAAGAGAACTCAGAATGAGATGACCAAGATGAGACCAATGCTGAGCTGGCCAGGCTCAGAGATCCATGAAGGAACAAGATGATGACAAGGTGACTTTTATTCCAAGAACCACTGAGATGGATGCCTGAGAATGCTGTGGTCAGAATCCCCTACCTAATCTCTGCAGTCTTACAAGACCTAACCTGCCATAATGGATCAGGGCAGGGCACAGCTGTGGATACAGCTGGGAAAAAGACCTGGATGCTTTGAAGAGAGATGGGATTGTGATGCCTGTCCAAGATCAGAAATGCTCAGACTGATGCCAGGAATTCCAAGAGGCCCCTTGAGGGCTAAGGCAAAAGACAAGACACACAAAAGACACAGAAGGCACAACAGACAAGTGAAAAAACACTCACCAGGACTGCTCTGCCATGCACACCACAGCATTGTGATCAAAAATGAGACTTCTCCTTTATGTAGCCCAAGGGACCACACCTTGGATGTCGTCCCCATCTCCAAACCTGACTCAAAAATCCCTCCCACTGACTCCTGACCCTGCAACCCCACTTTGATCCCCCCGTAGCCCCCCACTTATCTCTGGGATAGCCGGGGATCAGAATCCATGTCGGGCGCAAAAGAAGGTCACTCATCCTCTGGGAATTCCCTGCTGTCACCAGGCTGTTGTCTCTTAGTCAGCTGCAATAAAGAAAACCAAATATCAAAGCCCGATTTTAGCTGCACATCACCCAAACCCCCACAAATCTGCTACTCACTCTCTCCTAGGAATGCCCGGGTCCTTGGGCTGCACACGCTTGGAGGGTGACACTTGCAGAGCCGAAGCCTTCACGGAGCTGTTGGCACTGAGCACACACGGCCTCCCTAGGGGGTGTGAGCATCCCTGGTTGCAGCGGGACAGGGATCCCAGGGTGGGCATCCCCCAGTTGTCCCTAAGTCTCCAAATCCTGCTCCCCACTATCTCTCCCTGCCTAGCCCTAGCCTTAGGGTTGCTGCCTGCACCTGCTCTCAGGGAATCAGGGGCACTGTGCCTGTACTCTAACTTGCATCCTAGCCTGTACTCCTATTTTCACTGCCTGCTCTCTGGCCCCTGAGTCCTTTACCTTTCAAGCTCTCCCTCAGCCTCTGTCTGTCACTATCACACCCCTGTGCTGAACACCAATTCTTTAAGGCCCTACACTTGCAGCCAGGGACGCTCCTTAACACAGGGTCCCAAGAGTGTCCCGCCGCCGGGAGCACAAAATCCACAGTTTCGCCTGCCCTAAGGAGTGGTGGCCCTGAGGTCAGGGCAGAGGCTGACAGAGCCGAACTCTTGGCGGTGGCAAAGGCGCGAAGCCTACCAACCGCCGCCTCGAGGAGGGAAGGAAGGAAGCAATCCCTGGCTGCGGAGAGACAGGAGACCGCAGGGAGGAGCGGGGCGGGAAACCCCCTGTTTCTCCAACCCTGTCGACCCTGCTCCCCACTATCCTCCTGGCCTGGCTCTAGGGTTACTGCCAGCATGGTTCAGGGCTTCTGGCATTGTCCTGCACTGGTGTTGCTGCCTGCACCTGCCCTCAGTGAAACAGGGGTGGTGTGTGGGCTGGTATGCCTGTACTTTAACTTGTGTCCTAGCCTGTACCCCTCATTTTCACTGCGTGCTCTCCTGCCCCTGAGTCCTTTACCTTTCAAGCCCTACAAACCTGACTCAAAAATCCTCCCCCTTTCTCCTGAGCTGGCACCCTCCATTTCATCCCCTCTGTGAGCCGTAGCCCCCCACTTATCTTTTGGATATCCAGGGATGAGAATCCACGTCGGGTGTGAAGGAAGGCTGTCTCGCCATCTGGGAATTCCCTGCTGTCACCGGGCTGTTCCCTCTTTGTCAGCTACAAAAAAGAAAACCAAACATCAGTGCATGATCTCAGCAGATCTGATGGCTGGTCAGTGAGGGGGTCTCAGTGTAACACGAGTGCACCACCTAAAACACACAAACAATAGTGGAAGCTTAGAGCTGCACCAGAAGCACCACTGCCCTAACCACACAAACATACAAACTTTAAAAAAGAAAACTCAAAAAAAAAAACTCCACCATAAAAAGCCAACCTCCACCAGGCAGGCTGGCCCGACCCAATTTGAATGATCACAGACAATAAACAAAAACCCAATAACACAGTATCAGAAGTCTATTTTTAAAAGCTACTTAAATTAATTCTAGCTCAAATACAAACAAACCCATGCATGAACTTATCTGCACTCAAAGTCCTTAACTACACACAATAAATAATACCAAAAAATAAACACTATAAACCACCAGAAAATATTATTTTGAATAAAAGCCACATATAAATATCACTTATCTTTTAAATAGCACATGTCAACTCTCCATATTTGACTGTGTCTATATATAAATGTACACATAGATAAAACATATTAATTTGAGCATTCAGCTGATGAACCAAAATAAAACATAAAATGTCCTAAAATGGGAACATATGTTACCATATACAATATATGTTATAAAGTATATTCTATTATATATAATACATATTTTATATAATATAATTTTAATATATTATAAATTATATAATAGTGTATTATACATCTTATAAACAATATATTAAATATTATATATTACAATATATATAATATATTATAATATGTATAGTATATATTATAATATATAGTTATATATATTATAGTATATATAACATATATATTATAAAATATTTCATTTAATAGATATAATATTGTCTATTATATTATATATTATTGTAGATAATACATATAATATAGATTGCATATATTATATATTGCATCTATTATATACACATATAATATATGAAAAAATATTATATATTACAAATACATATTATATAATAATATATATAACACATAATATAATACATTATATATTATTGTATATTATAAATAATATACAACATATTACACATAAAACACATAATAGGTAAAATTTCTTAATACATATTAGAGAAAAATATTTATTGTACCTATTATATATTTTTACATATAATAAATATTGTTATTAAAAAACCCACATCCTTGACCACCTTCCCCCCAATTCTCTCTTAAATATACCACCGCAAAAAAAAGAAAAACGTTCTTAACTTTTTAAAACAAACTTCATATTTATTAGCCAAAACGAAAAATTTTGCCGAAACTGTTTCTTCGTCTACTCCTCCGCAGGCGAGGCGGGAGACCCACGCCACGGCAACCCCACGCCCCTTGCGGGGACTCGCTCCGGGGGACCGGGAGACCCGCGAGCCCCGGCAGCGGCGCACTCGGTGAACCGGGCGTGCCCCGCGCCTCCCGGCACCAACAGCCGCCCCTCCCACGGCTGCCTGCCCCAAACCCCCGCCCGACGGAACCCGGCTCCCGGTACCAAGCCGCTCCGCGCTCCCGCACCGAACGCCCAAACCGGGAGCGGGCAAGGCTCCGGCCGCGGCTGCCGCCTCCCGCCCCGCCCCGGCGCACCACCGAACCTTGCGGCTGCAGGCTGGGACATTCCCCCCAAAACAAGGCTCAGCAGCGGACATTTCCCCCAAAACAATGCAATGCCGTGGACTCCAAGCAAGGCACCTTCGCGGCCGGAGCGCGACCCAGAAGCGTCCCGAACAAAGCAGCACAATCCGATTTAAACCCTTCAAATGCTGGAAAACCCGGGGTTTCCTTCAATTTAACCCCTGAAACTGAGGCGACAGCAGGCATTCCCCTCACCTTAAACCAACACAACAGCAAAAAAATGTATTCTCTCTTTCAACTCCCTCCCCAACCAAAACAGAAAAGGAGAGGTTTCCCTCAAATCTCTCAAATGATGGGGAAAGGGAGATTTTTTTATCAACAATAACGAATTTAAATTCCTTTTGCCCTCAAAACCCCCCATTTTTTCATAGGGGTACCAGGGAGGGATTAGCAATATAAAACGGAAAGTAGAAAAGAGAAAAGCCCCCCCAAAAAATCCACACCAGCTTACCTGTTCAGCTGGTACAAAGGTTTGTCCCCGGGCACCTCCTTTAAGCAAAGCTCCACATCCAAGCGCTCCCCAAATCCAACGAGGTGCTCTCACCGCCATTCCATGAGACACTTCCAGGAGCTCCGAGCCAGAGTGAGCTGAAGCTCCCCTTCGAAAACAGCCCCGGCAAGGAGCCGCCCCCTCATTACCCTTTACAGCTCCCGCCTGAGGCTGCTCTGTTCCCTTTTCATCCTAACGGCTCTCACTTGGCACTGCCCTGCCAAACTAATTAACACCACAAAAAGAATCTAAAGTACTAAAAAACAGACATCGTTACCCCCAAAAATCTACCTAAAAAAATCCACCATATCAATACCCACATTCCCCAAAATAAAACCAATAAAAAACCGCCAAAACAACAAACCAAACTACAAAAATAAAAGTATCACAAATCAACTTTAAACAACAGCCCAAAAAAAATTATTCCTAACTCAATAAACTGTGACCCCAGTCAAGGTAGGGATGAGCCCCTGGGGCTGGGCTGTGGGAGGGTCAGCGGGACTTAACCTCAAATGGGCTCCAGCAGGAGGTTCTTGGTATCTCCATGGCTTGGTGCTGGATGTTTTGGGCAACACGTGGGGCAGACCAAGTTTTGGGGGTTTAACCACAAACAGGCTCTAACAGGAGGTCCTTGGCATCTCCCCACTTCGGTGCTGGATGCTGGAAAGATCTTGCAGTGACTTACTTCACTGACCCCTTTAACAGGACCCCCCGACCTTGCCCCTTGTGCCTCAGTTTCCCCACCAGGGGTGAAGGCAGTGGCCAATGGGGCCCAAGGAGAGTCCAGCAGGGCATGGGGAATGCCTCGTGGGACCCGGTTATGGTGCCCCATAACCATCCTCCTGAGTGTTGCCCACCAGGGATGAGGCAGCAGGAGGACGTGAACACTCAGTACTGCTCTGTCATCTACACACTGGACTCTGAGCAGCAGGGAGCTGCCATCAGGAGCATGGACATGTACCAGCAGGTGCTGGGGACACTGGGACCCCCTCATGGGGCACACAGATCCTGAAGGGGATGCTGGGATCCCCTTTTGAGACACAAAAACCACCCTGGGGACACTGGGAACCCCGGTGATACTGGGACCCACTCTACGGACACTGTAACCACCCTTGTGGACACTGGGATCCCTGCTGATCACACTGAGAGGCCTCTGGGGACTCTGAGACATCCCTTGGGAGACACCATGACCCCTCTCAGGTCACCTGGTCCTCCATGAAGACACCAGGAGCACCCTTGGGGGATACTGGGACATACCTTGTAAAAACTGTGTCCCCTGGAACACTGGGACATGCCCTGGGGAGACTTGAACTTCTCTCATCGTGAGAAACTATGACTCCCTGGGGACACCAGGACTGTTCCTGAGAACATTGTGGCCCCCCTGCAGACACTGGACCTCCCACAATTAGACACTATGAGCATGTGCTAACACCAGGAGCCCTTTTGGGGACACCATGACACCAGGCACCTTCCCCAGCTTGGGTATATGGGACAAGACCCTGCCCTAACTGTGTCATGTGTGGGGCAGTGGGGTGGGGGGGTCCCTCTAGGCTTCTCCTGCCATGGGACTGTCCTAGGAACTGGAAGCAGAACGGCATGGGATCATCACAACTGTCTTTAAGCCAGCCAGGGACTTCTACTATGCTGAGGACAGCCACCAGTAGTACCTTTACAAGCAGCCCGGGGCCTCTTGTGGCCTGAAAGGCATTGGGGTCACCTGCCCCATCACCTCCTGAGGTGCTGCCTCGTGTCCCCTGGGCGGTCCCCATGTCCCCTAGGCCATCCCGCCACCCCACAGTGCCCATGTGACCCATTGCTCCCTGTGATTAAAGCTCTGTGCCCCCCACTCTGTCCTCGCCAGTCTCATGGTTGTGGCTGGTGAGGGTTCTGGTGGGTCGCTGGGGTGGGGGGACACACCCATGAGTGCTGTTTAGGGGAGGTGGGCTTGTGGTTTGCCCCAGGGGAGGATATTGGGTGTTGGGGCGCACTTGGTGATGGAGGAGGGGCTGGGCAGTCCATGAGGCTCCTGGGGTTGATGGTTATTGTGGAGGCAGATGCGTGGGGCTGTAGTCCTGAGGGAAGGAGCAGAGCTGTGTCCGTGGGGGCCATGCGCTTGTGTGTCCGTGTACTCCGTGTCTGTGTGTCCGTGTACTCCGTGTCGGTGTCTGTGTACTCCGTGTCGGTGTCCGTGGGCGCCGTCGGGCAGGCGCTGTAGTGCCGCGCTCCCACGAGGGGGCAATGCTGAGCCGTACCGGCTTCCGCCCGGCGGGGGCAGCAGCGGCGCAGAATGCGTGCGTATACGGTACTTACGGCACGAGCTGTATATACGGTACGTACGTGCGCACACAAAACATAGTACAGGTCCGTCCAGGTTGGGGTGGCACACGGGTACAGAAGGGGCGAGTGTAGGCATGCTCAGAGACATACAGGTCACCTACACACACCCACATACATGCACGGGGCCGTACGGCTTCCATACATGCCTGTATGTGGATCCACAGGTGCTACAGGCTGTGACCTCCAGCTCCCACATCCTTGCTGGATGTTCCCCCAGCTCCATGGAAGGGGGACACAGAGGCATGTGCCTGTGTCACAGGGGCCGAGCCCAGCATGGGGCTTGTCCCCAGTCCCTCAGTGGGGACACACTCTGGGACATTTTTGTAGAAAGCGAAGTTCTCTGGGTGAACAGAGAGTGAAAAAAATTAACTAAAAGCAGTGAGAAAGCGAGCGCAGGTCAGCTTCCGGCACCTGGCCCCCACAGCTGGTGTCGCAGCTGGCTCTGTAGAGGGAGCTGGGGACAGGAACAGGGGACAAGGGACCCTTGCCTTCAGCCTTGCACTCCAGCATCCTCATCATCCCAAGGAACAGTGTTGGACAGGGCAACTGCAGTGGGGTTTCATGGCAGGGGATGATTGGGATGGGTGTGCCTAGATGTAAGGCTTTCTGAGTTGTTCCCCCAGGACCCCTGCACCCCTGTCCTCAGTTGCCGGAGTCAGGGGATGGGATAAGGAGAGGGGCCAAAGGATGGAGAAATCATTGGATATTGGGGCTGGACCACATCATTCCAGGCCTGAATTTTGGCTTTCATTCCCAACAAGAGGGTAGAAGCTGCTTTTAAGACCCTGAGTGAGGAAACTGGAGTCTCAGCGCTGGGGTTTGGGAATGAGGACCCTGAGTTTGGCCACTCCCCAGGAGTCCTTGGACTGTGCAGCCACAGCGACAGTGGGTTTGGAGGAGCATTGAGGGGATACTCCCATGTTCCCCCTTTCCTGCAGGGATGTGGCTTGAGGAGACGAGACGAAAGAGCCCCTCCTCACCCTGCCACTGCCCCTCATGTGGCATCTGCTCCGGGTGGATGGAAACTGTGTGTCAGAGGAAGTTGGGGGGGGACACCCAGGTGTCTTCCCCCAGCACCTGTGCCAAGCCCGACCTACCCCATTCCCTGGCACACCTGGGATGAGTTGGGCCCATCCCCATGGAGTGGGTTCCCAGCAGAGGGAGGGCACAACCCTTAACCCCCACCTTTTCTTCCTACTCCTGTTTGAACCCAGAATGGCCACACAACTCAAACGCCAGTGGGGGTGAACAAGCTGGGGGGTCCCCAACATCAAACAACAGCATTGATACCGTCCCTGCCTCAGTTTCTCTACTTGGGGTTGGAAGAGTGGCTTCTCATCCCACACTGGGGCTCAAAAGGCACAATCCAGGATGGGAATTATTTGGTTCAGTCTGAGTTTTCACCAGCATCCCAGCCCCATGGGGAGGCTTGGATCCCATTCCAAGATATCGGCATGTTGGGGGCCAGGTGAATGGGGAGGTTAGAGAGGGGAGGTTGGGGAGGGGATGCTAGTAAGATATTCATACTGAGGATACAGAGGGAGGGATCTCTGTGGCGCTCTTTGCCGAGCAAAGAAAATAACAATTTGGGCAGGTTTGAAAAGCACCGAAACCACGACAGGAAACCCAAATTGTACAAATGCAGATGTGAGTGGAAAAAAGCTCTTGAGCTGGTCGCTCCGGCTTTCACCTCCACTAAAAATAAACCTGCCTTATTAGGGGCAGATGGGGGTCGAGATAAAACATCTCTCCCCTCCCCACCACCATGTTTTTCCATGGAGGGGCTGCTCTGTGTGATGCTGTACAATGTGGCTTCCTGGGGGTAGTGGGGATGGATGGCTTGGCCAGGGGCTCGTGTTGGCTTTTGGAGAGGATCCGGGAGGTTTAAGGGTCGTAGGGTTGTATATCAGGTTTTCTGGAGGAGGGTTGGTGGAGTTGATGTGATTTAGGGCTGGGCAATGCAGGGTGGGGGGTGTAACAGTCTCTGAGTGTAATAAGGCAGCCTGGCAAAGCCACATCCTGCAGCACAGCACGACCTGGGGGAGGAATTTGGGGTGCTGAGAAAGGGAGGGATTGGGGGCAGGGGCTGCAGGGAGCAGCAAAACTCCTCCTGGGACTCCCACATAACACAGGCTGGGCTCCTCTTCCCCATGTCTGTTTCCCCTCTTTGGACTGTGCCAGGGCTGCAGCACCGCGCATTTGCGGGGGAGGCTGTGGCAAAGACGGTGCCAGGTTTGGGTGCCCACTGGCCCCCTTGCTGCTGCACACCAGCCCTGGGAGGATACTGTGGGAGGCAGGAGTTGCTTCCTTGTCACCCTGGCAGTGACAGTGGGCCTCAGGCTCCTCTGAGTCAGCCCAGTGTCTCCACACCTGCAGCAGCCATGGGGACAAGCAGGGTTGTTTCACACCTGCAGCCTTTGCACCCCCAGCCCCATCCTCCTCCTCGTTTGGCAGGGATGCAATTTGGATGGATACAATTTGGGAAGGAAGGAATCAAAAAGGTGGAGGGAGGAGGGAGCAGAGCAAGGGGTGGGCTGAGCACCAAACTGTGAATGTACCTCCAGTAGTGGCACAGCACCTCAGCACCCACCCTGCTGGGCACACCCACAAGGACCCCGCACTCGGCCTGGGTTATTGGGGTCATAGGGCATGAGCTGATCAGTCTTGGGCCCCTTGGGGTAACATGGGGGTGTGATGCTCCAGTTAACCCCAAAACACTGGGGGTGCCCCAAAAGGGTGCCAGAGGGAAAAGACCCCTCAGGGTTCAGATGGGACTCAGTGGGGCTGCTGCTGTGTCAGGGGTAGGGAGGGGAAGGGGTGGGCTCTGACCAGCCTTTGGGTGAGGCAGTGAGAATGGTGGCCAGGGCAGGGGGGTCAGCACAGGAAGCACTGGCGGTGGCGGCTGCTCCCGGCTCCCCAGATGCACTCGTGAGATAGAGCAGCAGGAAGCAGCTGCGGGGAATGCCGGTGCTGGGAACAGCCGCTACTGCCTGCCCAACACGGCCTGGGCCTGCATGACCCCCAGCCCCGCTGTCTACCCCCACTCTGGGTACTACCCAGGGATGTTCCAAGTGTCCCGGCCTCTCCTCTGCAGGGAACAGAGGTGTCCAGGGTTTGCCCTGAAGAAGCAGCTCTGACTCCTCATGGGAATATGTGGTTCTCTCTGGCTCTGAGGGTGATGGAGACGGGAGACACGGGCTTTGGATGAGAGGAAATGTGGGGAAACTGAGGCATGGCCAGTGACAGAGCAGCTTGGCCACAGTTCATGTCATGGTTCCCGGTTCTCTGCCAGAAGGATGAGTGTTCCTCTCCCTCCCCTGGGTACTCTGGAACAAGGTAATGCCTCATGGTGTTTCTGGTCCCTAATGATCACCACCAGGGAGTGTCCTGGGTGCTGCCTCCAGGCTGGGTGAAGGGGGGGGGGGGGCGGTCCCTGGGGCTAATCCCCTGCGCAAACAGCCGCACATTCCCCAGGGCCGGATCAGGTCTCCTGGTGACAGGGCTTGGGGGGGCGGGGCATCTCACTGCTGCTTTTTGGTGCCCCTACTTTTCCCCTCCCAATTCTCTGCCGTTTGTCTGCCCATCCAGCCCTGTTCATGGCCCATTACGGAGCCTCCGGCATTGTCGGGCTTTAGCGGAGATTTCTGTGGTGGGTGAGGGGGTTAAACTGAGGCACAGAGCTGGGAGGTGGCTAGGGCCAGGCTCCTTTCTGCACGGGCTGTGGACTCTGACATCCATCCATCCATCCATCCATCCATCCATCCATCCATCCATCCATCCATCATCTGCCAGCTCCAATTTATAATCCCCATTGATCCTGAAACACCCCAAATCTGGGACATCATAGCTCAGTATAGGAGTGTCACTGCAGCTATCGGGACCCCAGGGAGGGTTTGCCAAACTGCATGGGAACATTTCAGCACATTCTCTGCATGAGCGATGGCTGGAGCAGGGCAACAATGCCTGTCCTTATCCATCCTGGACCCACTGTCCATCCAGGAGCAATTGGCCCCAGCACGAATTGAGGTGTCAAGAGAGCTGCCACCCAATATTCAGCAGGATCACCAAATGCCACGGGACTGCCTCCCTATGCCAACACGGCCTTGGGATAAGGTGGGAAAGAGATCTCAGAGCTCTTTTAAGAAGCCAGAATCCCTTTTTTACCTTGAGCATGCAACTAGATTTCTTCTCCAGCAACAAAACTCCCTCAGATTGCTCCTGTGCCATGCCATGTGGGTGCCTAGGCTGGGGGGCTGGCTTGAAGCATCTCCAAAAATCAATTAATTAATCTCTGAGCTCTTGTTCCCATGTTGTGCTGAGCCGGAGCACAGCCAGCCAGGTCCCTCAGCTTCCCTTGCTCCTGAAGGTCTCTGAAGATCCCTGGTAAATGGGGCTTATACCTCAGCCCCATCTGAAAGTGAATCCAGATGACCCCTGGGGAAGAACCCTTCCCTTTGTAGCTGCCTCGGGCATCCTGCCACATCTCTGTTCTCTCCTGTCCCATCCAAATCCCTTCCCTGCAGCCAGTGCTTCCAGACAGCCTCCAGCTTCCAAAACACAATAATTTTCCCCCAAAACACTGGTGGTGTTCCCTCAGGACAAAGAGACCCCCATGCTCGCCCTCCTTGCCCTGCAGCAGCTGGGCCGAATCTGGCCATTTCCACTCCATTTTACATCCCTCACATCCTGCCACCTGTACTGACTTATTTCAAGGGAAAAAAAAAATTCTAACCAAACCCAAGCCCAAGCAGTAGATTATTTTGGGGCGGGGGGAAGCAGCTGCTTGTGACACCCCTCCTCCCCCCCCAAGCTTCGAGGACCTCTGCAGGTATTTGCAGCATGAGCAAATCCCCCAGGATTAATGATCTGTTCCCAGGAAAAGGGGAAAGGTGGTGGGGGGCAATGGCTGAGCTGTAGTCACCCCTCCCCCAGGGGACTTGGTATTTTGGGGTGCTTGCTGAGGTGGATAATCCCAGCTCCTGCTTCTTCTCCTAGTTCTTTTAGTTTTCCTTTTAATAAAACACCCAGTGTGGGCCCTTTCACCATGAAATCATCATGCTCCAGAGCATTCCCACTCCCTTCCTCCCCCATTTTCTCTCCTCCACGCTAAGAAATCCGCTTCCCCCGCAGCTGCTGTGTGAGGACACCCCAAACCTGGAGCTGCCGCTGCAACAGCACCCTAAAAGTGACACCCCCCCCACGTCAAAAGTAACCCATCCGGGGGGATGGGGGATTGCGACAAACTTGGGGTGATCAGATAAAAACATCGGTGTGCTCCCAGCCCTCTCACACACTCGGGGTATCTCAGGATTGGAATGAATCCCCTTGGAATACGGCGGGAGCGTGGCCGTGGCGGTGGTGGTGCGGGGGGGTGTGCGGGGGGGCGCGGGGGGGAGGTTGCCTTGGCCACGCATCCCTCTGTGAATGCATGACGTGCGCAGGGCTGGCGCCAGGCTGTCTGGGGCCGGGAGTTAGATCAACACAGCTGGAGGGCCCGGGCCACAGCTGGGCAAAGGCAGCGGGTCCCGCCGCCCAGGCAGAGCCTGTGGGAACCGCCGCCAACAAAACCCCCCTGCAAACAAAAGCTCCCCCCCAGTCCCTCTGAAGCCTTTCAGCGTCCCCCCCCCCCCCCCCGCCCCATCCCTTGGGAAATGAGAGGGGGTGTATGGGAATAAGCAGAGGCTGTATGTTGCTGTTTTGTATTGAGGGGAAGTCATAAGAAGGATTCAGGTGGTGGTCTGAAAAAAGTTTCTAAAGGTTTTGTAAACATTTAAAAAATCTGTGTTAATTTCATTAAGTTTTACATTTATCATTTATTATTAAAATATGTTTATTTTTTAAAACTTTATTTTATTGGGGTGGGTTTTTTGCGGGGGGAGGGATTGGTTGTTGGCTCTTGCCCCAAAACACGTTAATGAGGGTAATAACGCCTCTTCCTAAGCTGCTATCCTTTACACAGAAGTGATTTCCCAGGAAGTTCATTGGGTGGGGGGGGGTGGGGAGAAAAATAAAAGATACAAAAACAATCCAGCCCCAAAAAGTGTTGGATACTGCTTTCAAGGTTTTTTGTTGATCAGCTCATGGCTTGGGGGAGATGTAGGAAGGAGGGGTGCCCTCCAGCCTGCAATCCCCAGACCCCTTTAGGGGGGTGGAAATAAACCCCAATACTACCAAGCTGGGATTTAGGTAGATCTAGAATAAATCGCTGCCATGGGCAGGAGTAATGTGGTCCAGGTGCCTGTACCCCCACGCTCCTGCACCCCTCATTAGCTGGGACCACTAGGCCAAGCAGGGTCTCAGGGTGCCCCCAACCATCTCGAGTGTAACATTCCCTTCCTGCACTTTCATAACCAAGCCCCCATAACATCCCCCATAACTAAATACCACCAGAGTCATTATTTGGGGAGTGAGGTTTTTCTCCTTGGGCTCATGCAGATTCACAATCTGGGTGTTGCAGGGCTGTCACTTCTGCAGGACCCCTCCACGTGCCACCCTCTGCTGTGACTCCCACTGTGGACCCCAGGTCACTCCAGCGTTTTCTATGGACATTCTCTGATTCTGTAAGTTTTGAGGCAGCAATGGTTCAGAGGGCCAGTTTCCTTCATAACTACCCCCCCATCACTTCTACTGGGATAACCCCTTTGCCTATAAATCTCCTCTCCCTCTCCAAAATAAAAAACCCTCCAGGCCTCTCGCAGGCGCTGACCTAAATCTGGTTTCTCCATCGTAACCTCAGTTTTACCGCAATTAATTTTTTTCTGCTGGTCACAAGATAATTCCTGACGCCAGAAAGTCTGGAGGTCAGATGAGAAACGGATTGAGGAAAAGGGCGGCACTAATTTCCTTAAAACACGGAGGTCGGGAGAGGGGAAACCCCATAGTCCTGTCTAAAAATAGGGGGGATTCACTGGGAAGGGGAGGGGGACAGTTTGGGGATGCTGGGGTGCTGAAGGGGTTTAGGGGGAGATAATTCCCAAGAGGTTTGGGGGGTCTGGCAGGAGGAGGACCTGCGTAGTCGTGTCATCTCCCGTCGGCCCACTCTGGCTATCAAGGGTAAATTTGGGGGGCTGGGGGGGGTGAGGTAGAGGGGGTTTAAGGCTTCTTTATGTGTAGGGGCGGAGTTTGATGCTTCATTGACACTCGGAGGCGGGGTTTAAGGCTTCGTTTACATAAAAAGGAAGAGATTAATGGTTATTTTACATAAAAGGGGGTGGTGTTGTTCATAATTTGCATGTAGTGGGCGCGGCCAAGTAGCGCTGCCTATATGAAAGCGGCGCGGATGGCTTAAACCCCCCCCCCACCCTCAATTGCTAGCGAGACACGAAAGTTTTGAGTTTCACAGGGTGAGAGTTCTTCCCTCTTCGGCGATCTTGGTGCTCGGAAGTCCCAGCAAAATCCCCGCGACAGCCCCTGAGGCTCCTAGGCATCCCCGCTCCTGCATCTCCAGACCTGCTCTGAGCCCACCATGAAAGCCATCAGCCCGGTGCGTTCCGTCCGGAGCTGCTACGAGGCCGTTTGCTGCCTCTCGGAGCAGAGTTTGGCTATCGCCCGGGGCAGCCACAACAAGAGCCCGGCCTTGGAAGAGCCCATGAACTTGCTGTACGATATGAACGACTGCTATTCCAAATTGCGGGAGCTGGTGCCGGGCATCCCTCAAGGCACCAAGGTGAGCCAGGTGGAGATCCTGCAGCACGTCATAGACTACATCTTCGACCTCCAGATCGTGCTGGAGGAGGGGTCCAAGGGCCGCGACCCCTCCTCCGAGGCCACCCTTCTCTCCCTTAAGGTAATGGTCGCTTCGGTCGGTTTGGGTAGAGAGGATGTGTTAGGCTGGAGGTGATAACAAGTGGGGACGGGGGGTTGCTGCAGGGTCTCCGAATGTGTTGGTGGGTCATGGCACCGTGGGGAATGGCAGGAGTGGGGACCACCAGCCGCAGGGACGATCTTAAGCCCTGTCCCCTCTCCGCAGGCGGCTGAACTTGCCTCAGAACTCCGCACCAAAGACGAGAGAAGTTTGTGTCACTAACGCCACCTGCACCAGGTGAGTGTCGCTCCCACTCAGCATCGCCAGCACCATCCACAGCCCATTCCTCCCCATACGCCCGCACCCCAGCTGGCGTCCCGGGCCCCCCTTCCGGCCCCCAGCATCAAAATCCCCAGGGGACCGATCCCCAGCAACCCATGCTCCCCTCTCCCCAGTTCCCCCTCGCACTCCAATTTTTCACCACCCATATCCCAGTCCACCTTCCCCAACCCACCACCGATACCGACCCAAATAACGCAGACCAGTGCTCCTCCTTTCTGCAATCCCCTGCTAGGTCTCCCACCTGCCCCAGTCCCCAGCCAGCACAAACCCACCCCCAACATCGCCAGCCGGGGGCCAGATACCGTCCCCGAGCAACTTGGTTTCCTGGCTCCCACCCCCTCTTCCCGAATCTCCATCCCCAACTGCACTTACCACCACATTAATTACCACTATTATATTTTTTCCTCCCTCCCCCTCTCTTCTCTCACCTCCCGGTGCCAATTAGCAAACAGGCAGCGAGTGTCGGTTCCTGGTTCGTTATCAGCCGGAGGTAAATAGC
This sequence comes from Acrocephalus scirpaceus scirpaceus, assembly GCA_910950805.1. Lineage (NCBI taxonomy): Eukaryota > Metazoa > Chordata > Aves > Passeriformes > Sylviidae > Acrocephalus > Acrocephalus scirpaceus. The sequence goes on from OU383796.1 coordinate 52,711, forward strand.
AGCTTCCTCCGTGGCGCCGGGCTGTCTGCGACCTACCGGCCCCGGCATCGCCTCCCCCGGGCCCGGGCACTGCGAGTGGGGAGCGGCTGGTTCCGACCCCCCCAGCCTTCCTCCGCCACATCCCACCCACGGAGCTCAGCATGCCAGCTTTGGACCCGAACTCACATGAAATATTTTTAATGGTAGACTGATGGTGAAGAGGAGGTTGTCTGTATATTTTTGGATTATAGGAGCGAGTCCTTTTTTTAAAAGGTGTTTAATGAGATGGTGGGGTGGGGATTAGGGGTTTTGGGGAGGGGGGACAAACATCCTCGAGTGTGAACCAAACTCTGGGGCTGTGGCCTCGTGTATTGTGGAGCTCTATACTAGAGTATAACTTTTGTACCTTTTGTGCAGGAAGGTGAATTTCTGCGAACATACCCTGTACTTGCTTTATAAACTTTTTATAAAAGTTACCATTTTTACATAATAAAAATCAGATAATTTTCATTGGTTTTTCTTGTTCATCACTGGGGTGGAGGGAGCTGGGGTGCACCCCTGGGTGGGAAAACAACCCCCTGAGAAGTCGGAGCCTCCCAAACTCTTGATGGGAACTTCTAGGGTTACTGTAGGAATCTCCCTAATTGTGTAATAGCATTGAAATGTCAGCTCAGGTATGGGAGGAATTAACCCTGGGCTGCCGGCTCCTAGCCGAGGTGCCTGCCAGCTATTTCGGGTGCTGCTGTGCTTATCTGATATGGAAGGAGTGAAGATGGTGCTGAGCCCCGCGGGACCATCTGGAGGTGTAGCTGGAGCCCTGGGAAGGAGGGGAAAAAATGATTTTTCCACTTTTAGCTGTGTGAAAATGGGCTGCTTGGTGCCCTGATGCTGGATTTGAGCTTCTACTGGGCTGGAAGAGATGATGCTGCTCCCCCAGGATCTACTCCACAGGGGTAGAGGAGTTTCCGAGCTGTTTTTGCTGCCCCAGGTAGTATCCAGAGAGCAGCCCCTGCCTGGCTTGATCTCCTTGGGGTCAACGCCCCAGGGAAGGGGTGTTGGGAGCAAAAATACTTCTCTCTCCCCTTGGGTAGTCCTGTGGTTTCCCCTTGGCCCGAGAGCAGATGTGACCCCCGGCTGGCTCAGCTGTGCAGCTGGATCATGCCCCCTAGGGAAGGTGCTGGCCTTCCTAGGATGAAGTTAAATTAACTTCACCCCCACCTGTAGCACCATCATCTTTGTCCCCTGTGCTGGGCTCTGGTTTTTGCTGCCATGGGCTGAGCCACGCATGATGTGGGTTCTGCCCCATGGCATGGGGGCGTCCCCAGGGTGCTCCAGCATTCTGGGGAGCTGGGTTAGGGGCTGCATTATGGGAAGAGGAGGAGGGAGAAGACACGGGGGTCTCGGAACACAGAGTGATACAAACGTTCACCCACACACACTGGCTTCAGCCTCTATCCCAATGACAGCCAACAGGAGCTGGCACCTGCCAAATGCCCCTTGTCCATGGGCATTTCCACAGGGAAAAGCAGCACGTGGAGCTTCCAAAAAGCACCGCCTGGTCCAACTGGATCACCAGCCCCTGGGAACTTTCCTCCCTCCTCCCAGCTTGATGTCCCCAGCTGCTCAGGACAGGGTATCCTCAGGCACCCCTGGGTGAGGTGGCATGCCGTGACATGGCCTGTCCAGGCATGGTGGGAGGCAGGTGAGGGTACCCACCCAGAAACCACTGCATCTGGGAACAGAGCTGCTGTTATGCTCACAGCTAAATATAGGCTTTTGCTATGTCCACTGGTTTCTGGCTCTGGAGAAAAAGGCAAGGGGTGGGTCAGGGGTGAGTGTCCCCACGTTCACCCCGGTGTCATGGTCCTCCAGCTGTGCCAATGCTGATGCGCCAAAGAGGTTTAAGTGGGATGGGTAGGAAAAGCACCCTAGGCATGAGCCAGGGGACAGGGATGAGTCTCGGTACCTGGAAGGTGGGGCTACTTGCAGTGTGAGCACTCTAGGTCCTAATGGGTCCCACATCAGGGGTGATGATGGTGGAAATCCTGGACTCGCGAGAGCATTATTGAGCCTACTTTGGGGCTGAGGTTACTGGGAGAAGTGGGGTGGGAGAACACAGTCCTGGTAGGCACTGAGGAGGTGGAGGGCGACTCCAACACCCGGGGAGTGGAGGTGGCCCCTGACCCTGTCCTCTCTCAGGGATCAGGGCAGGGGATTCCCAAGGCCAGGGGCCGTGGAGTTTGGCAAGGTGTAGCTTCGACTCTGGATCCCAAGAAGCCTCCCAGGGCCGTTACATCCTCCCCCTTGGTGGATGGATCCCGGCGCCTTGCCCAGAACAGCCACCCCGACATTCCCAGACTCTGGCACAAGCCGTGTTCAGACCCCACTGACTCCCTGGACTGGGCTGTCAGATGCCACTGCTTTCTTTGAAATTCCTTTTTTTTTTTTTTTCCATCCTTTTTTTTTCTTTAAAAAAAAAAAAGAAACCTCCACAACTAAAAATAACTGTTGAGACTGGGATTTACCTCGGGGGTTTGATACGATGATTTACCCCGTGGGGCAGATAGGATTTCCCTCGGGGGCAAGATTTACCCCATGCAGCAGATATACCCTGGCTGTTGTGGGACGCCGATGCTTTCCCAGAAAATCCTGATTAAAAAAAAAAAAAAAAAAAAAAAAAAAGAAAACGGGAAAAACACAGCTAAAAATAGCCTCAGGGGCCGAGATTTACCTCGGGGGGAACAGCTGGAACGAGAAAAATGCTCCTGGCCGAGTAAACCCGGCTTTACTTTTACCACCCCAGCTACACTGCAGGAGTGCAGAAAAGAGGGTGAGGAGGGCAAAAACTAATACCGGGGGGGGGGGAGTGGTGAAGGTCGAGCGCGGCCCCGCCACGGTGCCGGTGGCCCCTGGGCCGCCTCGTTCGCCTCTTGGCAAGCGCCGCAGTCTGATGCAATCGCTGCTCTGACGGAGGCGGCGGTTCCCACCTGTATTTGCCATTGTGTGCCCGGAGCTGTTTGCAGGTGTTTGCTGGCGCCGCGCTGTCTGAGCCGCACTTCCCTCCTCCTCCTTCTCCTCCCTCCTCCTCCTCCCGCTGCTGCCCCAGCCAAGGCCTGGCCCCCTTCGGCCCCCCCGCCCGGCTCCCCGCCAGCCGCCGCTGACACAGATGCTGCGAGCACACGCGTGACCTTGGCCAGGCGCGCTCACGCGTGGAGGGGGTTTCTGGCCGCTGAGTGTGGGTGTGCACACGCACGTATGTACGTACATACATGGCTACATTGACACGTGTGGTGTGTGCATATATGCACGGTATGTGCATATTCATGTGTGTGTGCATGCATGCACGCATGACTGTGTGCATTTACACACGTGTTTACAAACACTGATACACATGTCTGTGCACGCTCACACGTGCAGATATGCATGCAAGACTGCTCACTTACACACATCTATGTGCACTCACACACGTGTACACAGACACTGACACGTGTCTGGGCATACTCACATGTGTGCATGCATTTACACCCATGCCCATGTGTACTTAAAATACACCTACAGGCACTGACATGTCTGTGCGCACTTAAAATACATGCACACGTACGTATGTGGTGCATGTATGCACACATGCCTGTATGCACTTACACACACACACACACACACACACCCCCCATGTGCACACGTGCATACACTGACATGTGTCTGTGCACACAAACGTGTCCATGTATACACAGGAGGGCTCATCCTGTAAACCAGCCCGTGTAGGGGCTCGGCAACTCCTTGGCTGGAACTCCCAGTGATGCTGTGGAATTGGAGAAGGCTATTCCTGCTCCCTCTCCAGCCCCGTGTAGACCACCCTCTGTCTTGGCAGCCAATTCGCGTGTTCCTGTCTGCCCTTGTCTTCCCTCTCCCACAGGTGACATCAAGGCTTTGTCCCACGGTGTGACAGAGGCTTCCCACTCGTCCCAAAATCTACTGGGGACGACGTAGGGTGGAGCCGGAGCGGTGCAGGCCCGCAGCCGCGACTCGATGCTGCCGTCTCCAGGACAGAGGAAGAAGAGCCCGGCTCACTGGGAAGGTTCTCCCCTCGGGAAGAACTGGGATTTCAGATTTCCTCTGGTGTATCCTTGGAAACGACCAGGACTTCCCCCGATGCCTATCCCGGCAAGAACTGGGATCTCCCCTGGTGTTCCCCTTTGGAAATACCAGCACCATCTCTGGTGCCCTTCAAGAAAGGACTGGGACTTCCTCTGTTGCCCCATTCCAGGCACAGGGATGTGTGGCATAGGGCTGTGGGGGCTGCTGGCCTCTTATGCTTGCCTAGTGATGCATCATGTGCTCCTGGGACAGTTGTTCCCCCCACTCTGGGCAGAGCCATAGGGTACCATGGCCAGCGCAGTGATGGGATCTCTTGCCTTGCCTCAGGGTGAGGAGGCTGGTCAAGAGGCTGGTTGGGATGCTTCAGGCCATCCACAAGGTCATCCCAGACCACTGCAACATCATGGAATGAGATAGTCTCTAAATTCTTTTCCAATCCAAACTCCTCTGGCTTGTAGGGTGGAAGCTGGTGCATGGCCCACCCATGTGAACACCTTGGTGTCAGAGGAAGATACAAGTCTGTGTCTTCTGGTATGGGAGAGGCCTTTGTTGGTGGAAAGCCATGGCTGTAAAGGCTGGAAAAGGCTTATCGAGCAAATATTAGGAAGTGGGAAAGATGCCCTTGACTCCTCCCTCAGCTGTCCCTCAGCACAGCTGAGGGGGTGAGGGCCAACAAGTTTTCCCACCTTCTGGGTCAGCCCTCACCCCAGTGAGGTCACACTAACCACATGTGGGGACATCACCTCTGCTTTGTCCAAACTGGAGGAGTTGAGGACACAAGCTGCCAGGCCCTCCCCATACCCCAATGTCCTTATCCCAAGGATCACCCACTGGAGTGAGCCCAAGGCAGGCAACTGACACAAATCTGTCCACCCTGATGGGCATGGCCTTGTCTTTGTGCGCTGGGATGGAGACAGCAGTTGCCTCCTTCCCACAGAGCGGAAGAAGAAGGTCTGGGTGTATTGATTTGCCAAGCTCAGCCACACTCCTGGCACAGGGGCTGCACTGCCCAGCTGGGGTGGCATTGCTGCTGCCAGGCCTTTTGTTCTTCCTCAAAGTCTTGCACGGTGGGAGGCAAATGTCCATCCTGGATCTGAGGCTCCTGGCACGTTTCTGGGTGTCACTCCCAGCTGCGTTGGAGTCTGGAAGGTCTGGTGTCCTTCCTTGTCCGCAGCAGAGGCCATGCCCAACATGTGTATCCATCTGTCTGTATTCCAGGAGGCTTCTTCGCACAAAAGTCCATCTCTGTGCATGACTATCCTTATCCCAAACCTGGGCATGGAGTTGGCTCTTCTCATTGGAGATGAGAATAATGGAGAGAAGAACAATGGGGAGAAATGTAAGGACAGAGGCAACCAGGTGATGGAGAGGAATCAAGGGATAGAGAAAAACAAGGTGATGGAGAGGAACCAAGGGACAAAGAGGAACAAATTGTTTGATGGCCTCAGCAGGATCAAACACTGGCTTGTCTCAGTAGCTGCGGTGGCCTTTTAAACTGGTGCCAGTAAGGGTCAGAGTTGCCCTCACTCAGGGGTTTGCCAGTGATTCCTGTTACTGCTGCACTCTGCAATACCCTGTAGGCCAGCTTGGGTACCCTTCATCCCCTTTTTCTCCCTCCACTTTGCCAGAAAGACCTTGTGCACTCCAAGGACGTACTGGGATGCATGTGGAACAATGGGTGGCAGGTTGAACGAACTGTGAGTGAACCAGGAGCCAAATCTCCTCATGCTGAGCCCCTCTGCGATCCCTGCCCTCCTCCAACAGCACTGTCCCATCTGCAGGGTGGGAAGGTGCCAGACAACCTCTGACTGGTGGAGGCTAAAATTTTTGTTTTAAATAGATGCAGCTCCCTCTCCCCTACCCTAAGTTGCTGTAACTGGGGATAGGGATGGGAGAACGAGGAAAAGGGTGGGATGAGGATGAGAAGATGAGGATTGGGGCTTGATGGAGAGGACGATGAGGAATGTGGGATAAGGAGGTTGGAGGGTCGCAGTCCCCAGGCTAGACCCCACTAGATTGATGGGGGGGTATCTTCTAAAAAATAAATAAGTGACAGAAACTGTATCCTAGTCTCGATACCCAATCCAGATCCCCTTCACTCCCAAAGCAGGCGCCCCTACCCCCAGCCCGTGGTCTCAGGAAGGTCCCTCCCCTTATTTGCATAAATGACTTCGCCCGCCGCGCGGCCGCGTTTAAGGCCCCTCCCGGCGCGGCGCCACCGGCCGCAGGGAAGAGGCGGGGCCACGGCATCAGCAGCCAATCAGAACGCGGCATTTTCCGCGGGAAATCCGAATTTCGCGGCACGGGTTTTGGCGCTTAAAAAAAAAAAAGAAAAAAAAAAAGAAAAAAAAAAAAAAAAGAAAAAAAAAAGGAGTGCTCGGGGCCGGGCGCGATCGGGCGGGAGCGGAGCCGGGCGCAGGGGTCCCGGCCCAGGCGGGGCCGCGCTCCGGCCGCCCCGGCCCCATACGGCCCCAGTGCGCCTGATTTTTGGGGCCGAAAGCGATTTTTCCGCCGATTTCGGCGGCATCGCCGCCGCATTCTTGTCTGCAGGTTTTTCGGGGGGAACTTGGGGACCGGCTGGTGGCATCACCCACCGGAACTCCTCCCCGCTCCCCCCAAATGCCACGGCTGAGATTGTGACCCCCCTCCTGGCTACGGAATCGCGGGGTGCTCCTGCCCCCTTCCCCGGGCCGGGCTTGTCGGAAAGGACTTTGCAATGCTGCGGCTCCCCAGGGGAGTGTCCCCCGCCCCGGGGAGGGGGGGTACCGCCTTCCCGCCCCCCCCTCCCCACCACCACCCGAAGAAGGTCACGTCAGTGATGGGCTCCTGTGATCCGGGGGCTTCCAGCCTGGGCAGCCCCCCGTTATCCACAGGCTGTTTCACCCAGGGCTACACGCCAGCGGCTGTCAGCGCCCCCGCTTCCCGGGGCGGGTGTCTCTGTGACACCCCCCAAGGCCCCGAGCTCAGGACCCTCTGTTCAGCCTCGGCGGGACGGCTGCCGGTAAGATGTCTGCATCCCATCTCTTACTCGGGCATGGCTTTGGGGGCACGGGAGGCTGGGGACGGTGCTGGGTGGGGAGCAAGGAGTGGGTGACCCCAGGATGTACAGCCCCCTCCCTTCCAAATTTTGCAGCTTATATTGGAGCCTGCACCCTCTTAATGTGTCTTTCTGGGAGTGGGGGAGGGTGAGGTCTGAAATCAGAAGTCGCAGTGAAATGGCTCAGATGTTTCTCAACTTCCCCTCGCCCCTGCGTACCCGCAGCTCCGGCTTCCGCTTCTTGGCCTTTTTCGTCCTCTTGTCCTCTCTGCAGCTTGCAAAAAGTCCGGGCTGTGTCTCAACACCCAGTCAGCAATCCTAGGCCCTTTGAGAAGCCCCTTCTATGGTGGGGAAATGAGGAATGGTTACAGGCAGAGCCCCTGCCTGCTCAGCGGGGGGCACCAGCCCTGCCCACTGGCTCTCCCCACTTTGGCGCTGTGACCCCCGGGGTGACCCGTCAGTCGGGGAGGTGAGGGGACACGGGACAAGGGTGCTACAGCGTCTCTTTCCAAGCTTGGTTTCTGCCCGTGGTTATAGTGGGGCTGGCAGTGGCTGGTTTTTGTGGGGAGGTCTTATCCTCCGTGGATCACCCCAAGGCTTTATAGCTCACACCCTGATGGTGGGAGTTGTGTAGAGTTGCTGTCCCATATCCCTGTCGCCAAGCCGCGGGGTCACGGCTGTGTTTACAGCCCAACACTGAGCTACAAAGCTACGCCTAAACAGAGAAACTGAGGCACAAGTGGGGTGCTAGCCCCGTGCCCATTGTCAGAGCACACAGGAGGCTCTGCCCAGCCTGTCCCTGCTCCTGGAGGGCCCCCTCTGAGCCCCCGGCCTGTCGGCCCCACTGGCAGCTGGCATTTAATTCCTGCCTGCTCCAGCCCGGGCACACATCCAGCCCTCACTGTGAGCCTCTGTTCTCCTTGGTCCTGGGAGGGATCCCAGACCCCGCTAACACCGATTTAGTTTTCCCAAAGCTTGATTTATTTACTTATCCCCCACCCCCCGCCTTTTCCCAATCCCTGATGCTTGGTGCCAGCTGGGGACATTGCCGCGGCGGGGTGAGAGGGAGTGTCTTTGCTTCCCCCTTTGTGCCATGGCTGAGGGGTTGTATGCGGCCGAGTACCATCCCGGGGGACTTCAGGACCACCTGTCTCCTCTCCGGCCTCTTTGTGTCCGAACCGCGTGAGACATCCTGCACTGCCAGGGGCTGTTGTTTAAGAAGACAGCATTATTGATTGCTGCCCCCTCCCTTAAAAACATCCCACAGACTGCCAATACCATTTCTGTGGATGTGCAGTGCTGGTTTTGGGCTAAGGGCCCCTTAGTCAGCATCATTATCACCCACTCCAGTGCTCAGGGTACTCCTTCCTGCCGCTGTCCCCTAAATGTGGGCGGGGGTGCGGGTGGGGCGGGCTTGTGTGACACTTGGGAACATGAAGGGATTGTCCTTAAGTGACACCCGGGATCAAGAGGTTTTGGGCTGACGGCCTCTTTGTCGTCATCATCACCACCACCACCACCATCATCATCATCACCCACACAAGGAGATGTTCTGGGTGCTGCTGCTGCTGCTCACAACCGTCCCTTGAACAGGGTCTGGGGGGACTCATGTGACAACTGGGGACATGATGTGCTCCTCTGTCCCCCTTGATGGCTTGCGAAAGGTGTCTCCCTGTGTCCCCATCTCATTTCCCGTTGCCATTATCCCATTCACGGTCCTGAAGATACTATTTCCAGCCCCGGTATGGCACTGGCAGCCCTGACAGCTGGGGTTCCTGCTGCACACACCCTGTTTATGGCACAATCTTTGTGTGCAGAGCCGAGGCAATCAGATACAAGCGTTTCCTCCCAGTTCCCAAGCAGGGCAAATGCGGCTGCTCCCACCGGCTTTGTGGCACATGAGTGATCTGGAATCACATGGAGGAGCCTATCACCTCGCGGGAAAGCAGAATGGGTTGTCTCTCATGGTCCAAAAAAGCCTTAAATTTACTGTACACTCAGATTTGAGGGTTCTGGGGTAATTAAATGCATTTTCCTCCAGGGGAAATGTGTATTTTGGAGTGGTTTTAGCCCATGCCAATCTCATCATCAGTGTTTGCCCATCTCTGGTCTCTCTATGGGCTGTGGAGTCTCTACAGGGGCTAAGGGCTATGCAAGAGCACTAGAGAGAGGGGTGTTTCTACCGTGGGATCCCAGCTCCCCACCCTGAACAAGGACGTCCAGAGTCCACTGTGGTTCTGTACAGGCTGGCAGGGCTGAGCCATCCGTGCAAAGAGCACCCAAGAGTGGCAGCCCCTGTGGGTGCTGGGTTGCAGGAGAACCTGCTTAGCAGCACCCCAGATTCTACAGGGGTGACATAATCCCATCCCACCTTGATCCCATCAAAGGGTTTTCTGCGTGGGCAAAAAGGGGGATTTTTTGGGGAGAAATGGGTGGGAAAGTGGTGATTGTACTGCTGCTCTTGGAGGGGCTTTTTTTGGCTATGGCTTTTAAAGCCACAGCTCCTCTCTACTGGGGAACATCTCCCAGGATGGGGCTATTGGAGGGGATGCAGATGTTGGCTTCACCCCAGAGTAGGGAGCAGTAGGAGTGAGGGTACTGCTTTCTTCCCCACTGCAGGGTGGTCTCACTGTCCCCCAAATCTGGGATCAGCCTCCATTCCCCTGTCCGCATCTTGTGCCCTATTAGCCCTCAGCCACCCCAAGGCAGTGGGGGCTGCACCTGCGGGAGTCTGACCCACCAGCCCCTTGGCAGACGGAAGCAGCAGGATCCTGGAGTGCCCCTTGGCTCTCTGCCAGCTCCGAGTGCCGAACCCCAGGCACTGCGTTCCCACGCCCCCATGGGGGCGGTGGGGCTGGTAAAAGGGGGAGCAGGGTGGGGGGGGAGCCCCATAAAGGGCCGGGCAGAGCCTGGGCAAGCCCGGAGAAGGCAGTGTATGCTGTTGAAAGGGAAGGTTGGCAGGAGGAGCCCCCCGCGGGGGGGCTGAGGGATGCTCTGATGCTTGGGCTGGGTGCAGGGTGTAGCCCTTGGCGCCAGGGCAGGGCTTAGGGCTGCTTGGCAGGCAGAGCTGGCAGGGGCCCAGCCTGCCCCCTCACTGCCTTATATACCCCTGATATTTTGGGGTCAAGCCTGATTTCCCACCCCCACCATCATATTGGGGTGTAGATGGTGTGTTCTCACATCCTGGGGAGCCATGGCTGGGGGCTGGCAAGTGGTGTGGGGTGGTCCTGCCATCTCTTGGGAGGCTGTTTAGGTTTAGACCCTGCTCACCTACCTACTCTGGTTCATCCCATCCCTCCCCAGTGCTGGTAGGGTGCTGGGAGCCCCTTGCTGTGTCCCACTCAGCTGTTGTGTGCCTAATCCTGCCCAGCTCAGAGAATGGCAGCTGGGTCACAGGAGGGAACCCCTTGTGCATTGTCCCTTGGTGGTGTGTTCCAGAACTCAGGATCCTGCTGCTGTGTGAGCCCACCAAGCCCCCACCCCCCAAAACTGCACCTGGAGAAGCAGGGGTCCCCCTTTATCCCCTCCTACACATGGAGAGGGGGGATTCGGAGGGTTTTGAGGTGTCTGGAAACACCAGGACCTGCTGTGGGTTGCTCCATGACTCAGTTCCCCATTGCTTGGGGCAGGTGGGGTGCAGCTGACCCCCGCAACAGCGATGGGAACGTACACTGGCCGTGGCCACCCATGCCAGAGAGGCAAGGGATACCAGCGAGGAGGGGGCCAGGGTGATGCCTGCCCTCCCGTGCTGGCAGATGAATAGGGTCTTATCTGAGGCAGGTGTTTCCCATGCACTTGGCATTAACCGTTGTGCTGCCGGCAGCTCCGGGGCAGATCCGGGGGCACGAGGCTGGGGTTGGAGGCAAGTTCACTGGGAAAAACCTGCTCGGGGAAGGGTGGGAGGGAACAGATTCCCACAGGAGCTCAGGACCAACCTGGCTCCCTGGGGGGGCGGAAAACAGCCCCTGGCACCTCTCCCACCAGCCCCCTCGGGTGGAAACGAGGCCAAGGTGCCCAACCCTTCCCTGCAAAGTGCGTTGTGCTCCCAAGGGAGCCGTCGTCGGAGCCAGCACAGGGACCTGGGTGCCATGCGGGATGTACTGGGGAGGACCCTGTGGGACAGCCCAGCCTGGGAGCAGGTACTGGGGGGGGGGGTCAGGATGGGGCTGGGGGGCTGCTTTCTACTGCTGAGCCAAAGCGTTTCCCCCCAAATCACCCTGTGCATGTTTGTGGGTTCGTGGAGGGGTCCTGGGGGATTTGTTTGCATTGGTGGGGCGGTTGGGGACACCCTCCAGTTCTGTGAATTTACTCTGCTGCACTTTTCCCTGTGTCCCTTCTGCCCAAGTGCTGCTCGGGGTTCCTTGGGGGGGATTTCAAGGAGCTGCTTGCCCCGGTGAGGGGACAGCAGGTGCAGGGATGTTTGTCTCCCCTCCCAGAACGCAGCATACCCCCCCTCACCCCAGTTTCCCTCCAGCCGGGTACATATGTCCAGGTCACCCAGGGGTCGGGCGGGGGGGCTGAACCCGGCTGGTCCCAGGTGTGCTAGTGGTAGCTGGGTGCTCTCGGCTGCCTCAACCATGACCCGGGTGGGAGGGGAGAAGTGAAATCCTGCACCCCAGTGGGCCAGCTGGCAGGGTGGGAGGGTGAGGATCTGGCTTCGGAGCCACCGTGTTCACAGGAGCCCTGCCAGGAGCTGGGGGTGAGGGGAAATGCCAGTGGGTTCCCTGTGACTGCCAGGGTGTGCAGTGCAGGAGGGTGACAGAAGGGTGCCCTGGAGGGCACAGGACCCTTCATCTCCTCTCCGTTCAGTTCTCCCAGTGGCCTCTCACACTGCTGGGTGCTGCTGTGCCCCTTCCCAAAAGGAGTATTGCAACTGGATGAGCCTCTTGCAGGATTCCCCCACCCCAGGATGTGGCACCCAGGGCTTGGCTGATGGCCCTGGGGGGTCTAGGGAACTGAGAGGGGTGTCTGGCTTGGCCACAATGCAGGGTTTTCTCTCGTGCTCCAGGCCAAGAGGAAGCTGGACCTGGAGGGCCCCGAATTTCGCACGCCCAAGGGGAAGGGCTGGACACTGGCACAGGTCCCCAGCCCCAGGAGTAAGTGATGCGGGGTGAGATGGGGCAGGGGAAGCTGTGGGGAGCAGACCCCATTTCTCTTCCCTCTTAGAACCATGTCCCCACTAGCACTACCTCATGTCACCTCCAGCCCACATCCCACACTAAGGAGAGGATGGGGGGGATCTCTCATGTCCAGTGATACCTCTGTCCCATGGACCCGGCCAAGGAGAGGATGGGGAGGTCTCTTGTCTCCAACCCTGTGTAACCTCTGTCCCACATCCAACACTTAAGAAAGGAAAACGTGGTCTGTCGTGTCTAGCCCCATGCCACCTCCATGCCACATCCCAAACTGAGGAGAGGATGGGGGGGGTCCCTTGTTTCCTCACAGCCCCCAAGTCTCCCGGGGAGAAGACTCGCTATGACACCTCACTGGGGCTGCTCACCAAAAAATTCATCCGTTTGCTGAATGAGTCTCCCGATGGTGTTGTGGATCTGAACCGGGCTGCTGAGGTGCTGGAGGTCCAGAAACGTCGCATCTACGATATCACCAACGTACTGGAGGGCATCCAGCTCATCCGCAAGAAATCCAAGAACCACATCCAGTGGATGTAAGTGATGCTGGGCAGCTGAAAATGGGACACGGGGATGGGGCAGGGTGGGGGACACGTGGCTTGGGGACATACAGGATGTGCTATGCCATCACTCAGATGGCGTCTCTGTTGGCAGGGGGACAGGCATCTTTGAGGACGCAGCGATGGTGGCGAAGCAACAAGTGCTGCGTGGGGAGCTGGCCGAACTGGCTAGGACAGAGAGGATGCTGGACCAGCTCATGAAGGAGTGTGCCCTGCAGATCCAGCAGCTGGCAGACAATGAGACCAACCAGAGATATCCTTGCTGAGGGAGATGGGAGGGAGGGCAGGGTCTTGGGGACCCCTCTGAGCCCCTTCTCCTCCTTCTCCTGGGCTTGGGGGGTGTTTGGAGGGATGTGAGGGTTGATGTCCTGCTTGCAGCCCCTTCTTTTCCTATACCTCATCCCTGTCCACGCTGGCATACGTCACCTACCAGGACCTTCGTGCCATCAGCAGCTTCCAGGAGCAGACAGTGATTGTCGTGAAGGCTCCCCCTGAGACGCAGCTGGAGGTGCCAGACTTCAGCCAGGTGTGTGTGGGTGTTGCTGGATCCGTGCCACACTCAATGGGTCCCTCTGGGGAGTCCCAAGGACACAGCCCAGCATAACTGAGTGGTTTTGGGGTGTCTCCACGGGTGACACCTGTGAGAGCTGGTCCTTCAAGGGTTGCAATGCCCCAGCTGGATCCCTCATGGGTTGGGGGTAATGGAGTGGGATATGGGTGACCTTCTAGCTGCCCCCCTGAGCCTTACTCTGCCCTCCCAGGAGAACTTCCAGCTCCACCTGAAGAGCACCAATGGCCCCATCGAGGTGTACCTCTGCCCAGAGGAGATCATGGAGGAAAGCCCCACCAAGGAGCACCCTGTCCCCTCTGCTTCCACCTCCCCACAGGACCACCCTGTACCCCTTTCCCTGCCGAACAGTTCCACACAGCCACTCCAGCCCATCTCCCAGAGCTGGGGGGGCACAGGAACTCCTCTCTCACCCCCATCTCTGCCTCTTCCCATCCAGGGGGGACCCAGCTCACTGCTGGAGATGGAGCCTGGGCTCCTGGGCTCCCCTGCCCACCTTCTGCAGCAGACAGAGGACCAGCTGCCCTGCACCCCCTCCCACCTGGACTTGGGACACTTTGTGGCCTTCTCGCCCCCCCTGGAACAGGATGACTATCTCTGGGGGCTTGAGGGCGAAGGTGTCACAGACCTCTTTGAGACATATGACCTGGGAGACCTGCTGAAGCACTGAGTGTACTCAGTCCCCACTGCCTTTGTCCCCTCTGACCACTTGTGTCCTGAGTCTGTGGGATCTGTGTGGGGTGACTGGAGAGATTGGGGTATGTTGGGGAGCACTGGGTTTTCTGATGCTGGGGAGGAGAGGGGGGTTTGTGTTACTCACCCAGTGTGGCATCTCTGCCCTCTCCTGGGTTGGTTGTCACCTCACTGGGCTCTGGGAGTGCCCTGGGATCCAGCCAGGACCCATCCCAGCAACTCTCCATAAATCCATGGGGCACTGATGTTTCCCACCATCTTGGGGATGCTTGCCCTGGGGATGCTGGTGGACTGGGAGTGTCTTTGGGTGCCCCAGATGGATTAGGGGCACCCTTGGGTGGCAGAGAAACCTCTGCCCAGAATGGGCTGTGTCATGTTTTGGAGTCACTCCAGTTGTTCCTCAGTTAAACTGGTTCTTCATGGTCACAACAGGTCATTTCCAGTGGCATTCTCCCCACCCTGGAATATCCTCCCCATGGCTGGAATATCTTTACAAAAACATTGAGGCAGCAAAGCTGAAGTCACCTTTGGGTAAAGGAAGGATGAAGCTCATCCTGGCTCCAGCAAATCTCTGGCCAGGACATGGAGCCATATTCCCTGAGGGGCTGCAGCCCCTCTGCCCCAGTCCACACCAGCTCCCTCCAACCTCTTGGAGCTACTTGTGCTGGGAGTATCAAAACTGGAATGTACTGGGAAGGGTATGCCTGGAGGAGGCGATGACCTGCAGAGAGGGGCTTGGGACAGGCCCTGCAACATGGTGTAGGATAGGATTTAATTGTGCCATTCCTTGCAAAATACCTGTAATTATTGCACTGTATTTATCTGAGTTCCCCGCTTTGGTGTGGGGCTGGTGGGGCTGGGAGGGGTTCGATTTGTCAGTGGGTGTATTTAAGTTGTCCTTCCTTGGGTTGTTGCTCCTGTAGGTTGGCTCAAGAGATGGTGTGGGTGAGAATATGTTTTGGCCCGGAAAAACTTGTGGCACTTGATGTTTTCTGCCCAGGAAGGGTTGAAATAAAATAATATTTTGGAGTTATAAAGGGCTGTTTTCCTCTAAGCAGCAAATGCTGGAATGGTTTGGGAGGAAGGGGGAGCTGAGCTGGTTTTGCTCCTGTTTTCAGGGTAAAATGGCCTGTTTGGGGGCTTTTTAACTGGCCATCCTGCTCTGTAGGCACTTGTGGAGAAGGGGCTTGAGATGAAGCTTTGACTGGAGTGAGGAGAATGGGTCTGATCTGCTCAGGCTGATGATTTCCAGCCCAAATCTGGCTGGGATGAGCCTTTGCCTGAGCTAGAGCCCCTTCAACCAGGAGTGTGGGAGAGGCCCCAGGGCTGGGGGTCAGCTCCCTATGGATCTTGGGGCTGGATGGGCTTGTGCACCCTGATTTGAAGTCTGCAGAGCAAGATCCTGTGGGAGCTGTGTCCATGTAAGGTCCTTCCCCATGTGTCACCTGTCGTTCTGTGACCTGGGGATGCCACCAGTGCTGGTGGCAAAGTGGTCAGTGGTACCAGGTGATGTCCTGTGGCATGTGGTGGTGGGCGGTGGTACCCAAGTGATATCTGGTGGTACCAGTCATGGCTGGTGGTACCTGATGCTCATTGGTACCAAGTGATACCCGGTGGTACTCGGTGATGTCTAAAGGGAGCTGGTGATGTCTCCTACCCGGGATCATGGCACGTGTTGGCATTGCTTAGTTCGTCTGGTGGTGTGGAGGAAGAGGAGGAGGAGAACCCCGGGCCAGGGGCGAGGTTCTGTGCCCCGGGCCGGGCACAGGGGCACAGAATCCCCATCCCCCATGGGGGTGAGGGGATGTCCCCGGGCGATTTGCACCACCCCCACCTCCCCCCCCCCGCGCAGTCCCCAGGCCAGCCAGGAGGTGGCAGGGCCACACCAGCCAAGGGACCGGAGGGACCCGGCGGGGCAGCACGGGGGAAGCGGGAGGATCGGGGGCTGCCTGTCTGCTGAGAGGATCTTATCCCAAACCCCTCCTGCTCCAGTCCGGCCTGGGCTGCAGCCTTTTAACCCTCTGTCTGCCAGAGCCCTGCCGAGGGAGATCTCCCGGGAGCTCGGCAGATGTTGGGTCTCCCCAAACTGGGGGAGGACATCCCAAACCGTGGGCTCCCGTGCTTACCTGTGCCAGAGGAGTGGAATCTTTCAAGCGTAGCCGTTCACCCAAGGCTTGTGATGGCTCCTGTACCCGTCCCCCTCAGCACGGCGGTAACAGTGGCTTAGAGGAGGGCTTGGGCTGGCCCTGGTTAAGCACAGACCTGAGTTTTACTGAGCCCCACTCCTGCTCAGTAGAAGGGTCGAGGGTCTGTCACCCCCTGACCCACCGTGGGTGAGGGTGCAAGGGGCATCGGGGGGGTGTGTCTGCAAAGCCCCCTTGCACCCATGTTGGCCTCTCTCATGGCAAACCAGCCCCAGTGAGGCTTTCTGCCCCTTTCTATTCCAGTTTGTCACCAGCCCCAGCCCTGCAGTGGGATGTGCTCAGTGGCTGTTCAACCTCATTGCCTGCTCCTGAGGTGTCCCGGCTTCCCCACCCTCTGGGAAGAACAAATAAACAGGAATGGGACGCCAAATTCCATTGAGAGGTGGGACGAATGAGGGGACAGGAGAGGGAACAGAGATCGCCTCCAGCGGGACAAAGAGCCAAGGACTCCAATAACTATGCCCTGTCCAAGGATTGTCCCCTCGGGGTCCTAGGAAGGGCAGGGTGGGAGTGACCTCCAGTTAAATTGGTGTTTGGAGTGGGTTAGGTATGATCCTAAGCCATCACTGTGTGTCTCCATCTCCTACCAAGATGGCGAGAGGTGGTTCCTGGGGTCCCTGGGAGAGGTGAGTACTGGAGTATTGGGGTGAGGTGGATTCCGGGTGGAGGGGGGTGCTAAGGTCCCTAGGTGCTTGGGTTAGGTGGGTGCTGGGTGCCTGGGAAAGGTGGGTGTTGGCGTTAGGGGGGTGCTGGTGCCTGGGGAATGTGGGTTATTTGGGTTAGGGAGATGCTGGGTGCCTGTGAAAGGTGGATGGGGGTGCCGAGGCAAGGCTGGGGGTGCGGATCCACCCCGAGCCCAGGGTTTTCTCTTCGCCCCACCGCAGCTCGGGGGAACCCCGCACGCCCCACGTCCCGTAATGGGGGTCACAGCAGGGGTTCTTGGGGAGCACCGCGGCTCTTCGCCTTTAACGTGCGGACGGGCGGGGCCGCCGCGTGACGGCGGAGGGGCGGGAGCGGCGGAGGGAGGGTCGGAGCGGCTCCCGGTGCGGCGCGGGGCTCCCGGTGCGGGGCGCGGGGCGCTGAGCCGGCACCCCGGGGCGCTCCGCAGGGGAGGCACTCCCGCCCCCCGCGCTCCCCCCGCCGCCGCCGCCCGGTGCCCCCGGTGCCCCCCGCACCATGCCCGAGCAGCTCAGCGTGGCCGACTTCTTGGCCGTGACCAACGAGGACCTCAGTTCCCCGGCCGCCGCCTTCGCCTCCAAGATGCAGAAGTGCCGGGGGGCCGTAGGGGCTCTGGAGGAGGTGAGCTGGGTCGGGGGGCGGGTCGGGAGGTCACACTGCACATCCCACCTGGGAACATCCTCCGCATCCCGCCCGGGAACACCTCCGCACCGATTGGTGCTAGTCCTTTGATGCTTGCGCCTCCCTCGGGCTTCTGTTTTTTAGGGCCTACCTTTTCATCCCGAGACTACGCTGGTCATCCTAAACGGGTGGTTTGGGACCCTCGGGTGGGGGAGCCTTTTGCATCTTCTCAGCAGCCCTAGTGTACTTTTATGAGGGGGGCTAAGCCTGTAGAAATGAGCAAATGCTTCTTTAAAGCTCCAGGTGCCCCCCCCCCCCGGGGCCAGGACATACCCCCAGCCACCCCGAAGCCAGGGCGGCCTCTGTCCCTATTTCTAGGACCCTATTTCAGGGCATCCCTGTCTGCCCCTCCTGGGAATCAAGGCATCCCTCCCCGAGGCCAGGGCATCCTTCTTTCCCACCGGGACCAGCACACCACCCCTGTCCCGGGCCCCAGGACATGCTCCCAAAGAATCAGCCCGACATTTCCATCCACTATCGAGCTCCTCTGCTGGAACCAGCCCCGATGGGATGTTGTGTCCCTGGAGGGTCTCCTCCTTGATCAAAGCCAGGGGAGTATTTTCAGCCTCCCCTCAAAATTGTCGGCAGCTTTTTTGGGAAGGTTGGAGGTGGTGGGGTGCCTTCATCCTCCTCCCGCCTGGAATAAAGGCAGTTTCCAGCTGGTCCTGTGGCTTTTGCTAACTCCTCTTAGCTATGGAATGACTTTGAAGGAGAGCCAGGGCTGGCAGGGAGTGGGGGGCCCCAGGTGCCAGGGCTGCTGGGATACCTGGGGGCAGTGGGATGGGTGTCCCAGGCCTGGAAATCTGGGAACACACTGTGTAGCATCCTGGTCCCCATCAGCACATGCTGGTCACTACCGTGACAGTGCGGAAGGGAGAGGCAGCTCTAGCCAGGAGGGAGCAGCAGGAATTTTGTTTGGCTGCTTGGAGAGGCTGTGGGTAAGGGATGCAGGGATGCAGGGGGAGACACACCCCTCGGGAATGACAAGAGGTCTCTGGGATTGGCTTAGTAAAGCTCCAGGAAGCATGAGAGAGAGCTGGGAATCACGAGTGCTAGCATATGTGCCATGGAGGGCACAGGGATGAACACCCCGTGCCACTGGAGGCTCTGGGGAAGGGGCCAAACTGCTGCCAGACCTTTGGCATCCCCCTGGTCCCAGCACAAGGGGAGGAGGGAAACCCAAGCAAACCAGCTCCATGCTATCCTCGGAGCCCCAACAGGGCAATAGCATGAGGCAAGGGGGATAATCAGTGGCATTTGGGGATCACTGAGGGATGGGAGACACACTCTGTGACCAAAGCGAGCCATGGTCTTTCCTGTCACCACCCCTCAAACTGGCTGGTGGCTTGGCAAGCAGGAGGGAGTGAAAGATGCTGGTCTTACTCCAGTGACTGCTGGGTGGGAAGGGATGGCTATATCCTGTCAGGACCCTAGGACAGAGCATGGCCACATGCACCCAAGATAGGAACAGGTCTCAAATCGGGCACCAGGAGCAAGCGGGGAGAGGACTGGAGATTGCTGCTCAACATTGAGGAGACATCCTGATGTTGGCTGGAGCTACTTTGTGCCTTAGTTCACCTCCTGAGATTAAAGAGGGCTCTCCCCTCCCAGGGGTTTGCGGGACTTCAGGATCCTTGGGGCTGCCGCAGAGACAGAATCTGAGGTGTCTGGAGTGCGCTTGGAAGGTCGAATGCAAGCCTTGGTGGTTGGTGCTGGGTGCTGTGTGCCTGTCAGAGGGCACCTCTGGGCTGGGGCAGGGTGACAAGTGCTGGCAGATGAACTCCCAGCTCACCCTGTCCCCCAGGGCAGTGCCACATACTGCTCCTAGCCTGGCAGCTTGGCACCCTGGCTCTGGCACCGTGGCGGCTCCTTCGCCGGGTAGCACGAGCCAGCAGCAGCGGGGGAGGTAGAAGAATAGCCTCCATTGAGCATCCTGCCTGAGGTCCCTAGGCTGCTAGCTGTGGTGGAGGTGTGCATTCATCCCTTCCTCCATCCCATGGGGAATTCCTCCTGCTGCCGTCCCTTTTGTGCCGATGTCCTGAGCTGCTCCCTGACCAGAAGCCCTTGAGCTGGGCCTGGGGGATGATGGGTGCCATCGGGGACTCCAGCCCCTCCACTTCTGAGCAGCCAAGGACCATGTTCCCAGCCTGGTACATCAGGGACGCCAGTGCTGCCCACAGCTGCTGGCGGCACTCTACAGTGATTCCCTCCACGTCTACCACTCAACTGCTTGTCTCTGCTTGCCCTGTCCCCACTGGTTGACTCATAGACCCCTTCCTGAAAGCCCCTGTGTCCTTCCCTGGATCATCCCTGCTCTGCACTAGCCTTGCATTCTGCATCCTGCAGCTGTGAGCTGGCACCAGGATAA
Source organism: Acrocephalus scirpaceus scirpaceus (assembly GCA_910950805.1). Classification (NCBI taxonomy): domain Eukaryota; kingdom Metazoa; phylum Chordata; class Aves; order Passeriformes; family Sylviidae; genus Acrocephalus; species Acrocephalus scirpaceus. The sequence continues at coordinate 72,703 of OU383796.1, forward strand.
GCAGCTCCATCCTGGACACTTGAAGGAGCATCTTCACACACTTGCCCAGTGATTCTTCCAAAGCATCTCATGCAACCTCAATTTCCCCTTCCTAAGACTCTGCCAGGTTTGCAGCCTGGAGTATTCAGGCATCCAGTCCTAGCTTCCCCCAGAGGCAGGGAATATCTCTGCTCTGGAGAGCTTGGTGCACCTGGATTTGACACAGAGAAGGGCCATGGGGGGTCTCTGGTGCACCCCAACATTCTCCCCACTGTAGATGCATTGTAAGACTCCCCTGAGCAGGGGCTTCAGCTCGCACCTCAGCCCCAGTCCGCTCCCAGCCAGTTCATCCTGTCAGCACCCCGTCGGACGAAGAGAGCAGTGCTGAAGCTGGGCTGACCCTGGTGTCAGGAAATCAGCCTTGACATCAGCCTGAAAACCTTCGACAGAGCTTAAGAGAGAGCCTCTGTATTGTAATTCCTCCGAGGTTTCATCCCTGCCCTTTCTGCTGTTCACGCCCTCTAAATATTTCCAGCCTGTTATCATGGCTCTGGTACCTGCAGCCAAGCCGCCCTTAACCCTTTCCTGATGCTGGGGCCAGTGTGTGCTTGGATGCTCAGGCTGCTGGCACCATAGTCCCTTGCCTTGGGTTGAGTAGGGCTGAGTTTGTTGTAGTGCCTGGGTGGGGTTGAATTTGTTGTGGTGCTCGGGGCGCAAATCAGGGCTGTACAGGTAGGAAGAGATGGAGGAATGGGGAGAGCTCTAAACCAGAGCAGGATCTGGCCAATGGGGCTGCAGGGAGACTATGGTGCTAGGGACCATGTTCAAGACCCTGCATGGGCTGGGGGGTTTGTAAGACCACCTGCCTTGTTGTGGGATTGTTGTGGTTTAGCACACACCTGGCACAAGGGTTTATGGAATTTAGGTCCCCATCAGCAGGAGGTGGGTCCTGTCTTTGGCTCTGTGGGGAGCTGGGCACCCTCACACATCTCACCTGGTTCTGAGCCATGGGGATGGGCTGATGTGCTACATGATGCTTCAGCCCCTCCTTGGTTGAAACAGTCCCTGCAAGAGCCAGTGAGGCATTTTCCATGGTTAATAGAAGCTGCTGGGATCCAAAGAGCCTCTCACCTCCTCCTACTGTCTTGCTCAAACCCTCCTCCGTGGGGCCAGCCAAAGCCCTGCCTGGCAGCAAAGCTATTGGGACCATTGGGCCCCCTGGCAGGGGACTGGCTGGACGCTGTGGCTCCAGCATCCCCAGGATGCCTCCAGCTCCTTTCCCAGCCCTGGGAGCTTGGATCCCACCCCACACATCTGCACAGCAGAGCTGCAGCCTTTCCAAGAGCCAGCTGGGCTGGGGGAGTGGCAGCCGTGCTTGGCTAATGAGCTCCATTTGTTTTCTCTTTTCGCTATTGCAGAGCCTGGATGGGGACCAAGCTGTGCTCCAGAGGATCAGGAAATATGTGAAAGCCATTCACATCTCTGGGCTGAGTGAGTTGGGCTTTGGGAGATGATGGGCATTCCCAGAGCATGGGGATGGGGACGTGTGACAGTCCCATCCTCCACCAGCAATGGTCACACTGGGCAGCCATGGGTGCTGGTGAGCCTGGGGGTATTTGCTACTTGGGTGCTATAAGCCCGCCAGTCTGGCAACATGCTAAGGTGCCAAAAATTGTCTTAAAACGATACAAAGAGGGAAATGGAGAGCCGTAGGAAAGTTGTTTTGGATATTCCAGTGCTGTCTTGCAGCAGGGTCAGTCCAGCTTTTCTACAGAGGTGGGTAGCAAGCCCAAAAAAAGTACTTGGGGAGGTGGGTGCTGGCTGCTGGTGAACCTCATGATGTAACCCAGTAATGTGCTTAGATGCCAAAAACTGTCTGAAATATATATAAAAAGGAAAATTGAGAACCTTGGGGAGGTTGTTTTTGGGCACTGCTGCTGTCCTGCATCAGGATCAGCCCAGCTCTATTACAGAGGAGATGGTGGAATGGTGGGACCTCACGCTGTGACCATGAAGTGTCGGGTGCTGCAGGGTCACCCGATGTCCCCTGTATGTTTCCCCATACAGCCCATGTGGAGAATGAGGAACAGTACAGTGAGGCCCTGGAGAACTTGGGCAACAACCACCTCTCCCAGAACAACCATGAACTCTCCACTGGCTTCCTGAACCTGGCTGTCTTCACCCGTGAGGTCACTGCACTCTTCAAGAACCTGGTAAGCTGTCCCAAATCCACTTGGGTTTGGAATCCCCCACCAACCAGAGCAACTCCCCTCCATCCAGTTTAGCTGCCTTCCACCACATGCAGCAATCCCTACCTCCCACCCTGGGCTTAGGGGCACATTCCCAGTGCTCTCAGATGATCTGATACCTCTATTACTGGATTTATAGCTCATTCCCAGCTCCCTGGGGCCATTGACACTGGGATCTGATGGGAAGCTGGGGCTGCTATTTTCATTTTTTCCCTTTTTTCTTGCTTTCTGTTTTTTTCTCACATCAACTGCATCTCTGATCTTGCTTGCCAAGAGTAAATCAAAGCCACACTGGGCTGCACAGTGGGGCCATGGGGAGCAGGAAGAGGCGGCTGTGAGCCGAGCCAGGAATGGCTCCGATGGAAAACAGCTCCTGAATGGAACTGGGTTCATGCATGTCCTGCAGCAAATCCCTGGGGGGTCCCGTGTGGCCCCCTCTCTGTTCGCTTTCAAATCCTGCTCTCCAAAGGGTGTTTTTGGCCCCTGGCTCTGCTTAAGGAGGAAATTGATTTTTGCTGCCCTTCCGCCTGCAAGAATTTTAGATTTTTGGCATCTTCTTCTCCCAGTTACCCCAATCTGGGCCTCCCTGCTCCTCCCCTTCCCCATCCTGGCTGTCATGGCCTGCTGGACTCCCGTGCTCCAGTATGGCTCTGCAGAACTATCCTGATGGAGGAGTTTGACCAGTTCTGAGGGTCCCCACCTCTTGCCCTACATGCTGCTGAGTGAGGTTCTGTGCCAAGACCCTCAACCAGATCCAAAAAGCTGTTTCCCCTCCTAGCGTCTCCCTGGAGCTCCTCTGTTACCTCTGGTTTAGGGGTAATGCTGTGCCCTGGGGCTGGATTTCTCCTGAAATGCTGCAGAGGACCAAAACCCTTTAAAAGAAATCTAGGTGCACTGGGGAAGCATGTGGGTGCTGGAGCTGCTCTCACAGCTCTAAAATGGGGTACTGCTCTGTGGGCTGCATGGAGGGATGCCAGGACAGCCGTGGGCTCCCATGTCCTCACCACAAACCCCTGCACAGCACTGCTGGGGATAGTGGTGGCTGCATTGCTAACCCCAGGGCCCAGCAAAGGGACACGTTTTAGAAAGCCCCTTTGACATGAGTGAGGTCTTTGTACTACAGAACCACGGAGGGGCTGGTCGTGTTGCTGGGTGCTGGGGACAGGGAGGAGGTGTCGATGGGGGAAGACAGTTTTGTTTTTGGCAGCTGTGGCACTGGTGTGGTTTGTGGGAAGGGCCACATTTGTCAGACATCTTGCAGCCAGCTCCAACAAGCCCCAGCATGCCCTCTGCCAGGATCCTGGATTCAGCCCCACTTCCAGCCTCTTTAACCCTTCCTGGGGCAGTGATGGAGCTGGGGGAGGTCCCTGGCACTGAGAAGGACCTGGGGCTCCAGCTCCATGACTTCCCCCACCATGGGGTGACCCTATCTCTACCTTCTGCAGGTGCAGAATCTGAATAACATCGTGTCCTTCCCCCTGGACAGCCTGTTGAAGGGGCAGCTGAAGGATGGCCGCCTGGTAAGTCCTGTCCCCAGGCTCACTCATTTGACGACATTCTGCAGCGAGAATGAATGGTATGGATTCAGCTCATGCCTGTGGCCAGGAGAAGGAAGGAGCCAGTACCAGGGGCTGGAAGGAAGCAGTGAGGGTTGGGAGTGACAGAAGTGAGGGGTGAAGACTTGGTAGGGACACCCCTCACCCTCGAGGGGTGCAGCAATGCAGAGCAAAGTTCTCAGCCCCTTTTGTGCCACCAGCTCTTTTGCTTTCCCTGATAGCTGCCACCCCCTCTTTCCTTTGCCACAGGATTCCAAGAAGCAGATTGAAAAGGCCTGGAAGGATTATGAGACCAAAGTGTAAGCAACACGCTGCCTCTGGCAAAATCTACCTAATCCCACTCTGCACAAAGGTGTTTTGTCCCCGGGCTGGAGCCAGGCACTGATGGTGCCAGTTTGTCACGGGGAGGGTTCTGGTCCAGCTTTTCCCAAAGGAGAAAGGGAGAGGGGCTGGAGAGGGCCTGGAGATGTTTCTCCTGATCCCATCCCCACTGTAGCCTCCCGCATGGGACACCCCTCAGAGCAGGGATGTGCCTGACCCACCTCCATCCCATTCCACAGGGGGAAGATGGAGAAGGAGAAGGAACGAGCCCGCTTGGCTGGGGTCATCCCGGCCGAGCCAGCGGCAGCGGAGATGGCTGAGGATGTGCAGAAAGAGCGGCGGCTCTTGCAGCTCCACATGTGCGAGGTGGGGCTGTGCCGAGGGAAGCGGGGACTGTTCCCCCCCAGGAGCTGAGTCCCACGGGGCACAGGGGACCGCTCTGCTAGAAGCTGTGTAGGGACATCAGAGCCTGTCCTGGTATCCAACACCAAAGCAGCCCCACCTGTGTGCTGTGAGGGACCCTTGTTTGATCCCATCCCATTGTGCCCCTGCATGGTCCCAGCTCAGGGGTCCCCATCCCATCCCAGTATTGAGGTCCTTGTGGGATGCAGCTCCAAATGGCACCCATGGTGCCCCACGAGGGTGGCGCCATAAACCTCGAGAGTGGCAGAGCAGGGAACAAGTCTGCAATGGGTTGTCCCAGAGGTCTCCCATGTTCCTGAGGGCCAGATCCTGGCACCGCCCCACGCCTGCCCAGCAAAGAACAGGGGTTGTGGGGAGGAGGCTGTGCCTGCCTCGGAGCTGGGACCCAGCCAGATGAGTCACTCCCTTGAATAGCTCCACTGTGGGATAAATAACAGGACATGGAGAGGTGGGAGCTAGAGCAGGGCATGTGCACCCGTGTTTCTGCATGTGTGAGAGCTGCTGCTGGCCCTGGAAATGGAAGGGCAGTTCTTCTGAGGGGCTGGGGGCCATGTGATGCACATGGGTTTATAGGAACGTGGGTTTTGCTACCTCCTGGGCTGGGAAGAGGGTCCTGCTTCACCCCATGGGTTGGTTGTATCTCCCCATCGTGGGCCATCTCACATCCTCAGGGCTGTGGGAGCAGTTTGACATAGGCTCAGGGGTGCTGGGAGCATCCCTTTGTTCATGGGTCCCAGCCAGAGCTGCCTAGGACATTCTGCTGCCACTGTCAATGTGGGATGTGGTGACAAGGCAGGGACATCCCATGGCAGCTGAGCACATGTGGCCTTTTCTAGGGGGACATGGTTCAGGGGTATAGTCGTGCTCCCTGATGTTGACTTGGCATCTCCAGCTTGCACAGAGCACTTTAACAACCATCCCCAGTCCAGTGACCCCTCAGGGTATCCAGAGTGCCTGGGGCATGGGGGAACTCCATTCCAGGAGCTCCATCCCACCCTGGAAAGCCCCCAGAGCTCAGAGCTGCCTCCCCCTCCTATCACTCCCCACTCAAAACTATTCCAGCAGCTGGAGAGGAGCTTGTGGGGGGAAAATCTCTTCCCCTCCTTATTTTGCTTAGGGTGAGCGAGACTCTCTGTGTCTTTCCTTCCCTGCCTGCAGCTGATGGATGGGTTTGATGCATAAAGCTGAAATTCCCCATCCCACGGGGCACCTCAGCAGACCTCCGGCGCTGGTGTGCTGCAGGTGCTCGCTTCTTGGAATCTGATTTTTTGGGAATAAAAGGGCCATGTCTTAAAAAACATTTGGCCTTTTTTGTTGTGGTTTTTTTTTTTCCTTCACAAGCTGCCTTGAGTTTCGGTTATTTATTAACTCCAGAAGTAATGAGCAGTGGGAGAAGTATGCTTGGCTGGAAACCCTGGAGGCCTGCCTCAGTCCTTGAACTTTCCATGTCTTGGAGGACTTCCAGAGCCAGGTTTTTTGAGGGTGGTCCCCAGCGAGCTGCCTTCAAATCCAACATCATGACTCGACTTCTTGAAACCCAGCCAGTGTTTTAACCTTCCTCCCCATGCTGGGAAGGGAATCAAGGGCTGGACAGGGTCTTGCTTTTTCCTCTGGGATATTTTCAGCTGCTCCTTGTCTCTGTCACCTAACCAGGTGTCTTCTCCCCCTCCAGTACCTGCTAAAAGCCAGCGAGTCTCAGATGAAACAGGGACCAGATTTCCTGCAGAGCCTCATCAAGTTTTTCCATGCTCAGCACAAGTAGGTGCCACCTGGGTCAAGATGGTTCATCCCCAGGGCTGGTTGTCACCCTTGGGTGGTCCCACGAGCGTCTGGGGTCTTCTACTCTCATCCCAGACCCATAAAGCTGTTGGTGGAGATACTGGGCAGAGCCCTCACTCTTCAGTTTTCTCTGGGGAGTTGAAATGTACTTTGTTGTCTTGAGGAGCTGTAAACGTGTCCATGGGGCTGTGGGAGGGGCACTGGCTTGAGATATATCTGATTATTTGGTTTCTGGATAGATTTCGAGGAATGAGCTCAGCTGAGCAGCTCTGGCATTAGCCATGGGGCTTGTAATGAGGGTGTTTGGACTGAGGATCAACATCCCCTTGCCTTTCCCGTTGCTCCGTGAGGCTGGAATAGCAATGGGTGGGAGTCATCTCCTCCAGCTATGAAGTGGGGAAACTGAGACAGGTTGAGACAATCACTGTGATTAAATGCATGTCTTTGACTGGGACTGTGACCCAGGGACCCACAGAATGTGGCTTTGGCAGCACTGCTCCCTAGTGAGTTGAGCTGGGGTTAAACAAGAGGCAAATCCTGCATGCCAAACACCCCAAATATTTGGGCTATCCAAACCCCATGGGCTGGGCTTGGCCTTTGCTGGGCTCTCTCCAGATCCCCGTAGCCAGGGAGCCACAAAGCAAGCACAGCTTTCCAGGGAGGGGATCACCACCATCTCCTGGCACATTTTCTCTAAAAGCCCTCTTTTTACCTCCATCTTCCCCATCTGCATCTTAATCACCCTCAACAAACACCCAGTTTCTTCCAAGATGGCTGGAAGGCTGCCCAGAACCTCTACCCCTTCATTGAGAAGCTGGCTGTGTCCCTCCATGCGGTAAGGCCTTCACACTGCTATCCAATGCCCCTCAGACGTGTCTCCCAGGCTGCCACCCCCTGTCCCCATGCCAGCCCCTGGGAGCACCTGCGCTCAGCACGGCAGTGAGGGCAGCTCTCCCTCTCCAGCTCCGCCAAGCACAGGAGGAAGAGGTGAAGCAGCTCACGCAGACCCGCGATTCCCTCCGCAACATCTTGCAGCTGGAGAACAAGGAGGTGAGACCCCCAGGATGGGCTGGGAAGAACTGAGAAGGAGCATTGGGAGGGTGCTGGGTACCCTAGGGTTAGTTTGGGAATGGGGAACAAAAGGGAGTGGGGAGCTGGGTTAACCTGTCCAGGGACCTGGAGATATTTTGATGCTGGGAGGGCATGGGGCTGTCTGGCATCCTGCTGGACACCCTGCACCCCTGTAAGGACAAGATCACTTGGGGCAGCAGCCACCTCTGTGCCTCTCACTTTGCTTTTTAATTGTATTTTTTTCAGGAAAACTTGAGCAGGAAGAACTCTGGCAGTGGCTACAGTATCCACCAGCACCAAGGCAACAAGCAGTATGGGACAGAGAAGTCAGGATTCCTGTACAAGAAGAGTGATGGGTGAGGATGAGTGTTATCCCAGAGAGCTCTTGGTTTCTTCCTGATATTGTCAATGCTCATGGGAGGCCCCAGAGCTGGAATCCAGCTCACAGGACATTCAGCGCTCTATGAGTTAGAGAAAGCACAACCCCATGTCCAGAACACCATCAGGCCTCTGCCATGGCTGGTTTGGGATGTGGATGTGGTTGATTGCAGCTGAGCAATCCTCACTCCTCCTCTTCCTCCTTCTCAGGATCCGCAAAGTGTGGCAGAAGAGGAAGTGTGGTGTGAAGTACGGCTGCCTGACCATCTCCCACAGCACGGTGGGGACCCTGGGGGCTGCAGCCCTGACCCTTCTTTGTGTACCCTTTGGGGCTTGGTGTCCATTGGATTTCAGGTTTAGTTTTGCCCAAACTGGTCACAAATCTGCCTGGCTTAAAATTCAGTACAGGATGGGACTGGATGGTCTAAAGAAAGTCCCCTGTGTGTGAAAGGGGTCCAAAGGTGGTCCCCCACGTCCGACGGGTCCATAGGAGAGGAAGGTGAACTTGTTTGGGGCAGCAAGATGGACAATGCGGGTCCAGACAAGCCCGAAGGGGATGGGGCTGTTTGGGAGGGAAGGGCTGACCCCTGGCGTTGGAGGCTGGAAACTGCAGGAGGGACAGAGAGACATCTCGGAGCCACGTTCTCCTGCAAAGGGTCCCTATTCTTCTAAAATGGGTCAGACAGGGTCTGATTTGCATGATTATCCCAAGAGAAACCATATGTGGCGGTGGTTGTACCACCACAGTTGCTACTAGAGATAGTGATGCCCATCCTTGGTGATGCCCATCCCTTCTTGGTCCTTTAACCCACCTTGTCCTCTCACCCTGCAGATAAACCGTCCCCCTGTGAAGCTGAACCTCCTAACCTGCCAGGTGCGGCCCCATGCCGAGGAGAAGAAATGCTTTGACCTGGTGACACGTGAGTGCCTGAGATGAGGTGCTGTGGCTGGGCTTAGGTGTTTGACCTGGAGGTGGAGCTGTAGTAGGACCTCTTCCTTTTTCGAGTGTGTTTTCTCTCTGAAACACCTTGGCACCCTCTTAAAATGCTTTTAATCTGGCTCTGGGTGTCTTCCTGGCTGTCTTTACAGATGAAGGACCAATCTTTCCAAGGAGATCTAAAAAGCAGAGACAAAAAAGACCTTTTTTGTCACCTGTGACAGGGCTCAGGTGATGGGAGAGTAATATGCAGTGATTCAATTTGTAATTAAGCAGCTCCTTTGAAGAGATTTCAGCTGATTCCTGCTGTCCTGGACATCCCTAGACCGACAGAATCCTAGAATGGTTGAGGTTGGAAGCAACCTTAAAGACTGTCTTGTTCCACCCCCACACCATGGGCAGGGACACCTTCCATTAGACCAGATTGCTCCAAGCCCCGTCCAAGCTTAAACAATTCAAGGGATGTGGCAGACACAGCTTCTCTCCTTTCACCTTCTCCCCTCTCTCCCCATCCCTGCAGACAACAGGACATATCACTTCCAAGCAGAGGATGAGCAGGAGTGTGTTGTGTAAGTGCCACAGCCCATCCCTCCTCCTCCATGTGCCAGATCCTGCTCTGCCTTCCCCATCCTGCTACTCCTCCTTCCTCCTACCTAGGTGGGTCTCGGTGCTGCAGAACAGCAAGGATGAAGCCCTGAGCAATGCCTTCAAGGGGGATGGGGGCAGTGGCGGGGTGGCAGCAGGCACCGGGGTGGATGGCGGCATGCAGGAGCTCACCAGGCTGGTTATCAGTGAGGTGAAGAACATGCCAGGAAACAAGCAGTGTTGTGACTGCAGCGCCCCAGGTACGTCAGGGCCTGGCGTGTCCCCTGCCCCAGGTGTGAGTCAGCTGTCGTGGGAGTCACAGCATCTTTGGGGGCTGGGATGGTGCTGAGCCCTGCACTGCTCTCACTGCAGATCCCACATGGCTCTCTACCAACCTTGGCATCCTGACATGCATCGAGTGCTCTGGTATTCATCGGGAGCTGGGTGTTCATTATTCCCGCATCCAGTCCCTCACTCTGGATGTTCTCAGCACCTCTGAGCTGCTGGTAAGCTGCTCTCTGAGCCCGGAGGTCTCCTGGCCCCTGGGAACCACCCTGTGTGTCTCTAAAACCTCCCCTGTGATGCAGAGTTCATTCCTCCTCCTCCATCCCATCTGTTCCCAGTTTGCTCTAGGGCTTGCAAACTTGCCTCAGTTTCCCCAGCGCAGTGGTCTGGGCAAGGGGGGCTCTACAAAGTCATTTGCTTAGCAGGGGGCTGCTGGCCCCTCCTAAAACAGATTTCCATTGCCATAAGAGAGCATCATCCTGACAGATGCTGCTCTGGGAAAGCCCTGGGTGGATCCAGTGGATTCCTTCCTTCTGGGATGGGATCTGGCTGGAGCAGGGTGAGTGTGGCCAGGAGGGCTCATGTCCCTCTGTTCTCCTCTCTCCCCAGCTGGCTGTTAGCATTGGGAACACTCGCTTCAATGAGATCATGGAGGCCACGCTACCCACACAGGACTGTCCCAAGCCCTCGGCCAGCAGTGATATGTGAGTCAGGGACTTGGGTGTGCTGGGAAGGAGGAGGAATAGGAGTGCATGGTGTGTGCCCTGTTCTTGTCACCATGCTGCCACTGCCCATCAACTCTAAGACAGCCCTGGGATGAAGCATCTCGGTGTCACTGCTAGATTGTGGTGGGGATCTGCACCTCTTTGGAGGTTTACTCCTGATTCTGAGGCTTTAGGAGGAGGCAGGAGCACAGGACTCCACACCCCAGCTCCATGCCAACCCAAGCCCCCCTTCCGGCAGGGCTGCACGCAAGGAATACATCATGGCCAAGTACATGGAGCGACGCTACGTGCAGAAGAGCAGTCAGGACAACCCCCATGGCCTCTGGGAAGCCATTCGAGCCCGTGACCTCCTGGCCCTGCTCAAGGCCTTTGCCGAGGGGCATGACCTGACCAAGCCCCTGGCCAGCCCTGAGGGTCAGGTGAGGCCTGCACCTGACAGAGAATGGATTTTCCCTCCGGGTGGCTGTGCTCAGGCTTGTCCTGGGCTTTGGACAGGGGTGTGCTGATGGGAAGATGAGCATCCTCAGGTCCAGCTTTCTTCTCTCCTACACGTAGGACATGAAGCATTGTTGAGGCCAGCTCTCCTCTCCCTTCCATATCTTGGGAGATGAAGCACCCTTGGGGTTCAGCTCTTTCCCTTCCATCTTGGGGGAGATGAGCATAGTTGTGTCCAGCACTCCTTTCCATTCCGGGGGGAAGATGAGCATTCTTTGATCCAGTACTCCTTTTCCCCTTATCCTGAGCAAAGACGAGCATTCTCGGGGTCATGTCTCCCTCCCATCTCTTGGCAGGATGCAGGCGAGCTGCCACTGCACATGGCTGTGCGCCACGCTGACAGATCATCCCTTCCCTTGGTGGACTTCATCATCCAGAATGGGTGCGTCCCCAAGTGCTCCTGGTGTTCCCTGCCCCTCTCTCTCATGGGAGGAATGTATGGGATGCTATTATGTTCTCAAGCCTTGACTTTCCTGCTGTTGGCCCTGCACAGGGGAACGCTGGACCGGGTGACGCAGGACGGGAACACGGCCTTGCACTATGGTGCGCTCTACAACCAGCCCAACTGCCTCAAGCTGCTCCTGAAAAGCAAAGCCACCTTCTCTGCAGGTATGAGGTTGGGGGGTTTTGGGGTTCTTTGGTGGGAGTGGTAAGGCTGCAACCTGGATTTGTCCCCCTTTTGTCCCCTGGGCAGTGAATGCAGTGGGCGAGACAGCTCTGGATGTGGCGAGGAGGCTGAAGTACAGCGAGTGTGAGGAGCTGGTAGGTGGGATGGAGGAATGGGGGAAAAGCTCATAGTGGGGAGAGGGGACCAAGTGCCTGAGGAGGGCTGGCGTGAAGGTAGGGGGCTTCTGGGACGTGCCCCTCCAGTGCTGAGACCCCTGGGGGCTGCCCCATCCTGAGATCCCCCTGACCTGCCCCATCCCTCTGGCAGCTGGAGCAGGCGCAGACAGGGAAGCTCTCCCTGCAAATCCATGTGGACTATGACTGGGAGCCTCCATCAGAGTTCCCCTATGACAGTGAGGATGAGCTGGAGGAGAAGGTACCTGTGGGATCGTGGTGAGGGGCCTCCACATCCCCAGTGAGGGAGCTGGGGGAGTGCAGACCCTCTTGGGGGGCTGGTGGCAGTGGGACATCCCTGGAGCTGTGTGTGTACCCCCAGGTGAGCCCCCTCCAGCGCTCCTTCAAGGGCACATCACCACTGGCTGCCAGCCCGCCGCCCGCCTGCCCCCAGACCCGCTGGAGCTGCATGGGGATGGACATCACCAACAAGACCTACGAGAGCATCCTGGTGCCCTCGCGCCCTGCACCCCGCCGAGCCCACAGCGAGGAGATCCCCCCGCCGCTGCCCCTCAAAAACCCTACACGGGGTAGCTCTCGCCCCAAACCCAGCCACAGCCCCACCGGTGAGTCAGAGGTCATCACGGTGGGGCTGTGCCTTCCCCCAGAGACCAAATTTATTGTCCCCATTGCGTGTGTTCCCCCAGAGCGCCCTGAACTACCCAGGCAGGCATCGGAGCCCCACTTCTCTGGGCCAGCAGAGGCACTGGCACCACACAGCCTGCCTTGTGCCAGCAGCACGGGTGCCCTGGATGGCACCCCCAGCACCCGCAGCCCCACCGAGAGCCAGCGGGCAGCGTACTGGGAAACCCGCTCTGAGACAGACACCAGCAGCAGTCGGCGGGGGCCAGAGCTGAGTCCCCCACCCACACAGCCCCCGCCGGGCAGCACAGTCCCCGACATCCCACCTGTCAAGTTCGGGTAGGGACCCTGCTCCAAACTGGGGTTGCACTTGGTGTTGGGGGGCCATTGCATGGTGCTGGTGGATGAATTTCAACCTCTGCCACCCCCACGGGCCTGGAGAATCACTGTGAAGCAAAGGGGTCCCCACCCTCTGGGGTCTCCAAAGAAGCTGATGGTGACCCTGGGAGGCAGGAGGAGACAAGGGCAGCTGTGGGGATGCTGGGTTGTTCTTGGAGACAATAATGCAGATTATTTGAGAGGACACCAAGATCCTCTGCAAGTTATATGTATTTTTTCTCACTTTTGTGAAAATGTGGTGGGATGGGCTCATTTGAGGGAGTTTGGGTGCTGAGGACCCTTTCCATCCAGGGGGCTGTGGGTGGGATCCAGGTCCCCATGGGGGAAGCCCTGACCCCCCCTGAGACCTCACAGGAAGGAGAACAGAGGGGGAAGGCAACAGCAGAGCAGGGGCTGACACTGTTCCCACTGTCACCCACAGCTCAGAGAGCACCCGCTCGTACCGGCGCATTGGTGGCATGGTGGGCAAAGTGGGGTCGGCTGGGTTTCCCCAGAGCCCTGGTGGCCCCGAGGACCCCGCTCTCAGCAAGGTGCCCCCTGTGCCTATGCCCAGGAGATTTGCTCCGGTAAGTGCAAATCCTCCTCTCTGCATCCCCAGGGATCCCAGCTCCTCTTATCCTGGGGTGGCAGATGGAGTGATCAGGGGGTCATATCACTGGTGCCACCTTTTGGATGGCCTCAGGGGGGTCTGTGACCCCCTCTTCATTCCATTTCAGGCCAAGGGGAGGCAGAAACGGGTAAAGGCAGTGGCTGACTGCAAGGGGGACAAGGCACGAGAGCTGACCTTCTCCAAGGGTGAGGTCATCGTGGTGACGCGGGAGGAGGATGAACAGATCTGGGTGAGTCACCATGGCATGGACATGTGCTGGGATCCAAATCCTGGTTCTTTTCCCCCTCCAGTTTTCTTCTGAAGGAGGCTGGGTTTTTCTGGAGGGGCATAGATGTCCTCATCCTCCTGCCCCATGTGTGCATTGAGGAGGGCTGGGAGGGCTCCCCTAATGTGTCATCACAGCTTCACCTCTCTAAATCTGTTGGAATTGAGCAGGGGAGAAGTTTTGGGGCTGATATCTCGAGATAAGACTCACACTCCCCTCAACCCTCTTTCTGCACCCCCAGGTCGGCTTCATCGAGGGCGATGGCTCCCGCACCGGAGTCTTCCCTGCCAGCTTTGTCCACCTCTTGCAAGACTGACCATGTTGGGGTGGCCCATTTGTCACTGTCCCATTGGCTGGGACTAGAGGCAGCTCCCTGCTGGGGGCTTGGTAGAGCCAGGCCACAAGGGACATGTGCCCAAGATCCTGGCATGAGACCTCTGCCCTCCAAGGGGGCCCAGAGACCCCCTGCATTGGGAAAACCATCCATGGATGGCAGTGGTGGGGAGCTGAGGAGCAGAGAATGGACATGCTTGCAGCACTGGTGGGCTGAGGTTTCTGTGCCAGCCCATGCTCCCACTGCTCTTCCATCCTTCCTGTGGGCTCTGCCCATCCCTTGAGTTTTCTTCTTCCTTCTCTCCAAGGAATTTGGGATGGGGAGCTGTATTTGGTGTCCCCCACCCTCTGCCAGATAGTCATGAAGCCTCCTCCTTCTCCTGGGGGCAGCCATGGACCACCAGTTTCCTTCTGTACCCCAAATGTGAAGCCTTTGGGATGGGCAAGAAATAGGAGGGGTCTTTTTTTGTGTCCATCCCCTACCCCAGGTTCTGGGTGCTGCCTAGACTGGTGGAGTCTGGGGATGCTTCAAAGCTTCTCCAAAACTGGTAGTGAAATGCCATTCCCTGATTTGGGGGGGGGATGTTTCAGGTGGTACCACAGAGCCCCTGCCCCATGTCCCTCATGTGGGGTAGGTGCTGGATCACCGCCCCTTTCTGGGTGGGGGCCTCTCTGAGGGGGTTTTGCAGCTTTTTCTAGGACCAGAATATCCCTGTACCAGTGTCCCTGGGGAGCCACCTGCCTCCATACCCCCTCACTTTACCCTTCTCATTTCTTTGTCAAATGCTTCATCTCAAAAAAGTCTTTTTTAAAATGTTTTCTGTCTCTGTTTTGTAATAAACCATCATTTTTTTAAACACCTGGGAGTGTGTTGGGGGTACAACCCCTGTCCTGGCAGTCCCCAGCACAGTGATGCTGCTGCTGTGTCCCCAAGGCTCCCAGTCACTGGCATCTGTGATCACCCTTGGGGGCAGCCCTGTAGCCCTGGGCTGGGACATGGGCACGAGCAGCATGAGCATCCAGAGCAGCATGCTCGTACTGCAGCCACCCCATGTGAGTGCTGGAGCAGGGACAAGCAAGGATGGCAAGGTTGTTGTCACCTACATATCCCAATGACCTGTGCCCCGTACTGCTGCCCCACCAGCCAGGCCTGAGGGGCTCCTGGCTCCCACCCCAAGCTGGCACACCATCCACTGGCAGGGCTCTGCTGTGCTTCAAAGACTGTGGGACATGTTAGCGTGTCATTTGTCATGGCACAATCATAGAATGTTTGAAGGGGCCTTAAAGATCGTTCCTTCCATCCCCTGACAGGGGGGACACCTTCCACTAGACCCGGTTGCTCCAAGCCTGTCCAGCCTGACCTTGGACATTTCCAGTCATGGGGTTTTCTCAGTACCAGAATACTCCAATATATGGAGTACTCCAATGTAAGAATTATTCCTATATTTTGGAACTCCACGTATATTGGAACATTCCAATATGCGGAGTACACAGATTATTCCCCCAGGGATCTTGCTGCTGCAGGACACCAACTTTGGAAAAAACAGACCTTGCGGCGCACTGCACTGTACCCGTGCCCCTCCGGATTCCCTAGCTAAGCCATCCCGACGGCAAAGCCCCATCCCGACGGCAAAGCCCCATCGCGGGCCCTGTCCCCCGGCACCCCGGGCTCCCCACGGCCGCCGCAGCCGCGTCCCGGAGCGCCCCGAGGCGCACCTCCCCCGCTCTTGCAATCGTGGCTCTCGGCTATATTTAGCCCTCCCCCGTGCTATTTCGCTTTCCTGGCAGGACTTTATAACTGGCCGGGACAGCCCCACCTCCTTTCTGCTTTCTCTCCCTTCCCTTCTCTTCCCTTCCCTTTCCCCCTTTCCCCCTCCTCTCTGCTCCCTCCCACCCGGCTGCCCAGGACCCCCATGTCAGCAGTGCCCAGCTGTGCCCGCCGCCAGCGTCCTGCTCCGCTGGAGCCCCCGCCATGGGGCCCGCTGAGGAGCTGGTCCGGATTGCCAAAAAATTGGATAAGATGGTGGCCAGGAAGAGCACGGTAAGGTGGCCGAGCTCCCCGGGGCGTGTGCTCATATTTACACACATATGTATTCGCACGTGTGCATATTTATACCCATGCTTTTTTACACACGTACTTGTTTACAAGCATGTTTGATTGTTGTTGCATGGCTCGGGAAAGGGGGGGGGAGTGCTTTTCACACCCTTCATGTTGTCCCTGGAGGGGCTGAGTGGGTTTAAGGGATGCTGCCTGTGTCACCCAAGCCCAGCCTCAGGCCATTGTAGTCAGCACCGAGGGGATTTAATTTTGCCTCTAATTTGGGGCTCTCCTGTACCCCATTGCTCCCAGACACTGGGTTTTGGGGGTAAGGGGGGGTTGTTCCATGGGTGGCAGCTCTAGACGCTGCTTGGCAGTGCTGGATTGTGGGCAACAGGTGTTTGGCCCCCAGCCTGTGCACCAACACCTGATCGGTGCCAGGGCCAGAGGCTCATGGACAAGCAAGGAAAAGCCCTGGGCTGGCAGATATAACAGCCTTAATGCACCCAGCACAGCCCTGCCTGTTGCAGAAGTATGCAGAGGGAGGGGAGGGGGTCAGTCACTGTTTCCTGGGTAGGTTTGGTGGTTGTGTGCTGGGGAAGTCAGGATCCAGCCCTGCCACCCTTGAGCCAAGTGAGGATCCATCTGGGGATCCTGGTGAGCCAGTTACATGTGCCAAACCCAGCCCTCAGAGTTAATATTTGACAGTTTCCACCGGCCTTTGCCCTGACAAGGTGCAGGCTCCTGGCTTGGGGGGCAGCACTGCGTCTCCCTGGATCTGGTGGCTTTTTGGGATGCCAATGCTTGGTATCAAACCAGATCCCATGGCTCTGCTTGCTGCCAGGAATTACCCAGGGGTCAAGGGACAGGAGTGCTCTACACCTCTTCTGCTGCACTTTGGGATGGGACAGAGCCAGGTCCAACTACAGCACAGGAATATCCTTGCACCCATCAAACCAGGGAGGGGTCTGATCCAGCCCCTCATGGTGGGAGTCCATGGAACTGTGTCCCTGGGGGGGATACCTGGGAGCTAGTATCTGCTCCTGGGGCTCTAAAAATAGCAAGGATGAGGAGGAGGAGAGGGTCGTGGAGGAAGGCTCCATGCTGGACTGTCTTTATCCCAGCTGTCACTGCAGGGTGTCAGGATGAAATCCTGGGGCTTGTGTCCCACGGACCTTCACACCCCTGGGTGGGGGACACTGGAGAATCCCCCAGCTGTCCCTAGCTCCCACCAGCCCAGATTTTTCTTGCAGATGGGGTTTTCCCAACTTCTAAGAAAAGCTCCTGCTACCCAGCTGGAGACGTGACCTGGTGTTGGGATGGTCCAGCAGGATTTGGGTGTGGGACATTTCTATCGGTGTGTTGACACAGAGGGTCAGGCAATCCCAGGGAGCAGCCCAGGGCTGCTATGGGTTCTCCTGTCATGCCCTTCCTGGTGCTGCCTGGTGCCTCCTCAAGGGCTCTCGTGGCTTCTCCCTGCTGCAGGAAGGGGCACTGGATCTGCTCAAATCCCTTACCAGCTACACCATGACCATCCAGCTACTCCAGGTGAGGGGGTTTGGTTGGGGGACACCACATGGGGTAGCTTGTCCTGTGCCCCGTGCCAGCCAGCACATCTCTAAGGATGTGTCCCTGGTGTGTGTCCCCAGACCACACGGATCGGGGTGGCTGTGAACTCAGTGCGGAAACACTGCTCAGATGAAGAGGTGGTGGCCTCAGCCAAAATCCTCATCAAAAACTGGAAGCGGCTTCTGGGTGAGTGATGCTGGGGGGAGGAGAGAACCACCCAAAGCCTCAGTCCTCCCGGGCAACCCCTGCACCTCAAGCCTCGATGCTTTCTGGGGGGATGGAGTGGAATGAGTCCAGAGCTAGGATGTGCAGGCTCCTATAACCTGTAGTGCAGATTTTCCAAGGGCTTGTTTTCACTCTGGGATAGAGTGGTGTAAATCAGTGTGTGCCCCACCAAGGGCTCCACAATCATTCCCCATCCCAGGATGCAGCTCTGCAGGTGCCCTGTGCTGGTTTGGGCTGTGACTGTGACACCCAAATCCTTCCCCCAGAGTCCACCACCACAAAAAAAGAGAAGGATGCAGATGGGAAGAAGGAGAAGGACACAGATGGAGACAAGGAGAAGAAAAAGGGACTGGATGTTTCCAGCTGCCCCAGTGAAGGGGTGAAGCACAGCAAGAATACAGCTGAGAAGCACAGGGAGAAGCACAAGGAGAGGTGAGGGCTCCTACCTGCTATCAGGGGGCACCAGGGCCAATATAAGACCACCTTCTGCTTAAGAATTGGTCCTTAATAGTTTATCCATCTGTGCCTACCCATGGATGCCTACAGCACCTCTGGAGACCAAACTGCCTCTGGGACAGCATGAGGGCAGTTTTCGGAGGAGGGAGATGTGGCCATTTTTTATTTTCCCTTCTCTAATTATTCCTTGGATGAGGTCTGTTTGGACAGTGCTCATCTGACCCCTGCTCTCTCTGTCCCTAGGAAGGCCAGCAAGTGTGACTCTCATTCCATCACCACCCAGGGCCACTCTGCTGATTCCAGCCCGAAGAGGTACTTGCTGAAGGGTGCCCTGACTCTCAGGCTCTGCCAGGCACTGCCAGCCCAGGGGAGGCTTTGCTGCAACCTGGGATGGGGCTCAGGGATGGGGGATGCAGATGGACAGGATCCAGCACACAGGTTGCCAAGTATGCTGGGGTTGCTGAGAGCTTCTCTCCCTTCCTTTGGGCCTCCGTGGTGAAGAGTCTCCAGTGATGGCCAGAGCCCCACTGTGTCCTCCAAGAAATCACCTCTGGATGGCAAGAAAGAGAGGTGGGTGCTGGGCTGGGTGAAGATGGGAGAAGCCAGACCCTAGCCCCTCACTGGGGTGTGGTTGGGGGTATGGACCCACCACTTGCCCCAATTGCTGCCCTCTGACATGAGGCTTGTCCTGCCAGGAGAGCCTCTGCTGACTCCAGGTCCTCAACTGTGTCCTCCTCTTCCTCCCCACAGAAGAGACTGTCAGGAGAGAGGTAAGGAGGGGGTGTCCTGGGGATGCCTTTAGGGTCACCCTTGGGGATTCCCTGACCATGGAGGGGGTATGAAGTGGCTGGGAGCCCTGATCCTGCCACAGCACTGGCATATTCCCTGGGAGGAGCAAATCCTCCCCTGAGGAGATTCCTGTTGGCTTCCGAGCGCTCTCATCAGTGTGCTGGTGCCTGAGGTTCTGCCACCAGTCCCTGCCCCCTGTCCTCCCTGCCCCATCTCTGGTGTCATCCCCACTGTCCTATTCTGTGCCACCCACAGGAGAGCCTCCGTGGGCACCAGCCACTCTCCAGCTCCCGCCAGCTCCCAGAGAAACTCCAGTGACAGCAAGGATGAAAGGTAGGAGAGACCCACTCCACTTCCAAGGGACCCCAGCAGGTCCCTGTGGCTGTGCCAGGACCCTGCCACATGCCGGTGCCTCTCCATGTGCCCCTGCAGAGCCAACAGCAGCAAGGCCAAACCTGAGGTGCCGCGAACCCCCACCAGCCCCTCCTTCTCTCCCAGCCCCTGCTTCCTGGCCCCCTGCTACCTCACGGGGGACTCGGTGCGGGACAAGTGCATTGAGATGCTGACAGCTGCACTCCGCATGGATGGTGAGCAGTTCTGAGGTGCTGGACCCCAGACTGAGCTGTTTCTCCTATGGGACAGTCCTGACAGGGCTGATAGGAGCATTCAGCCCCAAAAGGAAAGAAAAGGAGGTTGTTAGGGCCGCTGATATGGGGGTTGGATGTGAAGATGCATGTTTGTAAGGTGGGTAAAAATAGGTATTTTAGAGATGGAGTGTCTGGGGCAAGTACAGGGGGAGAGATGAGATTTTTTGGGGGGAGGTACAGTGAGACCTGTGGCTGGTTTCACATCTGAAAGTCACCCCTTAACCTCTCTACCCTTTAGACGACTACAAGGAGTTCGGTGTCAATTGTGAGAAGATGGCATCGGAGATTGAAGACCATATCCTTTGAGGGGCTAGGGGTCCCCAGGCTCCACCTGCTGGGGGGCGTAGGTGGGCTCAAGAGTGCTGCTGGGGACAGGACAGAAGGTGACAGGGACAAGGACAGAGGGTGACAGACTCTGTCGTGCTCATTGCCTGCAGAGGGAGCCCAGACCTCAGAGGATGCTGAGGCTAAGGCTGAAGCTGATGCTGAGCAAAACGTCTCCTGAGCACCCACCTTCGTGAGGGGGTCTGTGTGTCCCCCTCAGTCCCCTCTGGTCAGGGACCTGCCTTAATCCCTGGGGAGATAAATCCAAACCCAGCCAAAGCTTTTGCCATGAGCCTGCTGTAGGTGCCTGTGTCTCCTGCCAGAACCGGTCTGTCACAATGTCCAGGCTGTGCCATGCTGGCAGGGATGGAGCCACCTCTCCCCACCCCCAGCTCAGGGCTCGGGGTTCTCTTGGCAGCCCCCTGAGACCAGGACCAACCCCAGGGTGGTTCCCCTCCTAGATGCACTTTTTGGTGCATCCCAGACTCTGTGCCCAAGGCCACTACATCAACCTGTCCATATCCATGTTCTTTGGGAGGAGGGAGTAGGCTCCATGCCATGAGCCTTTGTCCCAGCACAAGGCTTGGTGACAGTCCCTGAGCCCCACAGCCTCTCCTGGATGTCAGACATTCCAAGGCAATGCAAAGTCATTTTCCTCCCCACATCTCAAGCTATGCTTCATCCTCTTAAAGCCAAGACTGGGGACACTTCCCACAGGGAGGAAAGCCCCACTGAGATCAGCCACTTCCACGTGACTATTGGCGTTGCTGACAGCAGCACCCAAGCTGGCATTCCCCCCTGGATTCCTTGACGGATCCCACATATCTTCCAGGAGTTGAAGAGCACAGACATGAAGTATCGCAACCGGGTGCGGAGCAGGATCAGCAACCTGAAGGACCCCAAGAACCCTGGTCTGCGGAGGAATGTGCTGTGTGGGGCCATTGAGCCCAGCCTCATCGCTCGCATGACTGCTGAGGTGAGCAGTGGGGTGCATGGTGCTGGCACCCATGGACCTCATCCATGCTGGGCCTCTGGGGTGCCCAAGTGCTGGGTCTGTCCACAGTGGGGTAGTTCCAGCACCTCTCTGTCCCACTCCAGTGCTGAATGAGGCATAGGGAGCATAAGGAGAAAGCTGGCAGCACTGCCAGGTCCCTTCAGAGCCTTGCAGACCCCCAGCCCATCACAGATCTGGCTGTGGAATGTCACACTGGCAGGAATCAGGCTGGACTATCCCCCTTTGTCCTCCTCAACCAAGGGTTCACAAATCAGGCTCCTCGGAAGCTCAGTTTTCCCTGTGGGGAGACAGATCCTTGCAGGAAGCAGTTTTAGTTTGAGGATGGGGTGATTTTTTCACCTGGATGTATCTGAGCTCTCCAGCAAGCCCAGAGAGCAGGATTAATCCTGTTTGGGGAAAGGATGGGGAAGGTGTTGGACTCTGATACTTGGATGTGAGCAGAACCATGGCCGCACTGACCCATATGGGCCCATGCTGGTGGCAGGAGATGGCCAGTGATGAGCTGAAGCAGCTGCGGAACGCCATGACCCAGGAGGCCATCCGGGAGCACCAGATGGCCAAGACAGGCGGTACTGTCACTGACCTCTTCCAGTGCGGCAAGTGCAAGAAGAAGAACTGCACGTACAACCAGGTCAGGCCTGGTCCCCGGGGCACCTTGGTTTGGGGGACACCAGAAGGGTCTCACTGACCCGCTGCTGCTCCACCCCAGGTGCAGACGCGCAGCGCTGATGAGCCCATGACAACATTCGTGCTGTGCAACGAGTGTGGGAACCGCTGGAAGGTCTGTAACCACCTGGGGACAGGCTCTGGGCAACCCACCCCTTTCCTGGCCTTTGGGGGTGGCAGAGCCCCCTGGAGTGGTGCTTTGGGGGCTGGGTGAGGGCTTTTCACCTACCCTGGGCTCTGCTTCTCCTGCAGTTCTGCTGATGCTGCTGGCGATTGGGCTGGAGGAAACATGCTGCAAGACAAGATGCTGTGACACCACACTGGGCAGCTGGGGTGGGGAGGAGGCGTCAGGGTGGCACCAGTAAACCCCAGCTCCTTGTTCCCTTGCACTGGGCTCCCTCGAATATCCTGGGGAGCCAGCCTCCAGCAATATCAAGTTCACTCGAGAAGGTCCTTGTGAATTCAATGGTTCTTCCCTGCAAATACCTGCCCTTTGATTGGGGTGTGCTGGGATCCCACTGGGAACAGACTCATTCCTGGAAAGGGAGACTGGTACAACCTGGGTAGTATGTTGCCTGAGAGAAATCTGGACTTGGATGATTTGGGGGCAGGAGAGACATTGCTCCATAGACGTGGGGCTGTGTCTGGGAGCTGAGGGTGGAAGAGGATCAGGTTTTAACCTAAACACCTTCTTCCTCACCTAAGTGCACACAGAGGGAGGACATGGAGGGGACAGGGTGGTTGCAGCATGTCCAGATGCTGTTGGGATGCCACTGTGTCCCTCTGCTCTGTGACAAATGGACCATCCAACCTGGCCTGAAGGCACTGTGTCCAGGAAAGAAGGAAGGATGGCAGGGAGAGGAGTGAGGAAGAACCCTTCCAGACAGAGTAATAAAGGTGTGAACTATCTCTGCAGCACAGACTGTTTCCTAAGGTGGGTCTGGGTCCTCGGTCTCAAGTTTATAGCTCCCCAGCTTGAGCCTCAAGGTCATCCAAGATCCCTCACCGAATGCCAACATGGATCTCAAATCTACCAGCCCCAGCTTAGGATATAACCATGGCTTGCTGCTCATCCATCACCTGATTGGTGATTAAAGACCTTTAATTAAGGCTGGTCTTGGATGCTGCAGGTTGCCCCATGGCAGGGCAGAACTTCCACCAACAGCAGGGAGCATTTTCCAGGGAAAAGGCATCAGGGACCAGCTGGGAGACATCCCTTTGGCTACAGGAGTTCTGGGATGGAGCCTTGTGGAACCAAGCCCATCCCTCATTGCCACCAGCCTCTTGCAGTGGCAGTGAGGTGTGATGGGAACACAGGAAGGTCATGGTGGCCACGGGTGACCATGGATGGGGATGAAGGTGCTGCTCCTGTGCCTGCATGAGCCAGAGGGTGAGTGCAGAGAAGGACGGTGAAGTTGTTAATTAACCCATCATTAATTTTTTTGGACTGAGGTGTTAATTTTTTACAGTCGGTGCTGTTTGCAGCCAGACTTTGGTGCAAAACCCTCTGTGTTTGGGGTCCCTGCCACCCTTGAGCCCACTGAGAGAGCTCTCTGGGCTGTGGTGCTCCTTTACATGCTGAAGTGATTAATGAGCCTCCAAGGCAATTCTTTATGCTTGTGACAGTGCGTGTGGCTGCAATTAAGGAATATAGTGGATTGTAGGGGATGAATAAAACATCAGCGTGACCTTGAGCTGTGAGGAGAGCAAAAGACTGGGGCTCCCGGCTGTCCCCAGGGTGCCTCAGGCACGTTTTCCTGGGGCAGTGTTGAAATAGGGGGATTTGGGATTTTTTTGCAGTCCAGTCTAATAAAGGTGTTTAAGTGATACCAGAGGAAGCTGGACTCCAGGCATGTTATGATGGATCTCCTGGCATCTCTCTGTGTTTTTCTGTCCCCCTATGGACTTGTTCCCCCTCCCCAGGTTGCCTGGGAAATCCCAGAGGAAAGGGAGGGGCAAACTGGAGAGCTGGGAAAGCAGAGGCTCCACTGACATCCATGCAATGATGTCCCCCCCCCACACACACCCAGGGAGAGCTTTTCCACTTGCCTGGGCTGGAGGAGCTCATGGTCCTGAGGACTGCTACAGCCTCTGGGGAGGTGCAGTATGTGTCCCCCTGCAGCGCTGGGGCAGGGGACAGTGAGGGGCTCTCTGGTATGCAGCTGTTTACAGGCTCCATTCCCCAGGTTTAGCCTCTGATCTGCTCCACACGTGGGTGTGTGTATTTCAAAAATCCAATTCCCAAACTTTCAGTCCCAAACCGGGGACTGAGCCCCCGAGGGTATCCTGCCATCCTCTCCCCACCCCTCAGCTCCAGAGGTCCCTGGAGCTTTCCCTCTCTCCTCCCCAAGTGAGGGTCCCCTCCTCCGCTGCACATCCCCCAGGCTGCCGAGGAAGAGGAGCAGGGAGGATCCCTGGCAGCTGCCCATCCTGCCTGCACTCAGCTCTCTCTTGAACTCTGGGGAGGTGGGCACTTCAGTTCTCTTTTCTCATCAGTGCTGGGGAGATGGAACAATGGCTGCACCAGCAAAGGCTAATATTGGTCCCCCCTGTGGGCAGGAGGTACAGACAAGAGCCCTCAGAAGCCCAGGACCTCTGTCTCAGCTCCAGCCCCATGTGGGGCTGGTCATTACCATGAAATGATGGAGAAAGAGACCCTTATGGTCTCTGCCAGGGGTTGATTTGCCCAGCCCGAGGCTCCAGGTTTGGATGCTCCAAAGCTTCAGCAGAGGCTGGTGCCTCTCCCTGCCTGTCTCTGCATGAATCACACAACCATTTCAGTTAGAAAAGACCTCCAAGATAGCTGAGTCCAACTGCCCTCCCAGAACTGCCAAGCCCACCACTAACCACATGTCCCCAGTGCCACATCAACACATCTTTATATCCCCCCAGGTGACTCCAATGAGATGCTCAATCAGTCACCTATTGGATGGAGTTTTTATATTCAACCTCCAACCTGCAACACTTTAAAAACCCCACAGAGTGTCTAAACTCAGCCAGGCTTCCCTGTGAGGGGACAGCCACTGCTGGTGCTGCCAGACCTTATCCCTTCCCGAGGGACTGCCCTCAGCCACCTCAGGGACCCCCTATTCCTCAGAATCTGGCACATGGCCAGATTTACTTTGCAATCCTGGTTTGCCCAGAGGTCACCCCCCTGTACTCCAGCCCCCCCAGCTCGCCCACAGTACGGGGCTTTGCCGCTGCCCTTCTCCCCCGCAATTTTTCAGCCCTGAGAAAAAAACAGCACTTTGCTGTTCTGTGGTTTCCTTGGCAACCCCATTTCCCCATCCTCTCACTATGCACCTATAACTCCCCTGGCCCCAGTCACCGACCCCCAAAGCACAGTGGCAGGTCCCTGTGCACAGGGATGGAGCAGGAGGTGGTGTGTCCTGTCTACCACCAGGACAGCTGATCCTGGAGGGACCCTCAGCTGGGGCTTCCCAAGCACCTGGGTGTCTTGGAAAGGAATGGAGTAGCTGGTGGTGGTTTGTGTCTCTGAACTGAACTGAATTTAAGCAGTTTTGGAGCCGGTCTTTACCTCTCTGCGTAGGTCCTAGTGCTCCTGCTGTGCACAGGGTGCCCAGAGGAGCTGTGGCTGCCCCATCCCTGGAAGTGTCCAAGGCCAGGTTGGATGGGGCTTGGAGCATCCTGGGATAGTGGAAGGTGTCCCTGCCCATGGCAGGGGCTGGAACAAGATTAACTTTAAGGTCCCTTCCAACCAAAACTATTCCATGATTCCATGACTGGCAGCCTCTGAGACAAACTGAGTAGATTCCCCTGCTCATTCCTGTGCTTATTTCCAATCAATAGGTAATGATCCCTTAGGCACAGGCTGCCTCCCCAGACCTCAAACCCACATTCAGTATTTATCTGGTGACAGCCACAGGCTTTCGGCACGACTCACTTTGTTGTCATCAGTAGACAGGATTCAGATGTCCTGGGAAAACCACCCACCACTCCCACCTCTGCATCATGGCTTCTCCCGTGGGTGATGACACCGGGGTGATGCTCAGCCTGGTGGGCACAGGGCAAGGGGACAGCCCTGCTCAGGAATTGGGCTGACTTCCTTTAAAAAGCAGGAAAATACAGCACTGGGGTGGTTTAGGGAGGGCAGGAATGATGCAGAGGGTGCTGTGTGGGTTGGGGGGAGTACAGAAAACTCCCTGTGCTTGGTGACCTGGGGAGGTGCCTGATGCCCCCAATACTTGGACTCCAGCAGCTCTTCCCCAAATCCCAGTACCCCAGTCAGTACCCCAAAAGCTGAGCAGACCCTGCACCAGCCTGGGACTTGATGCTAAATGAAAGCAAGAGCTGTAGAGAGCCTAAATTTTTTAGGGAAACCTCAGTTGCTTCACTTACTCTGAGCTGTGGCTCAGCTAAAGCCTTCCAAATTCCGGGCTTTTTATTCAGCTTTTTGTTTTAATAAACCCCTAAGCACCGGTTTTCCTAAGCACAAGGTGATGCCTCTGCTGCAGGGGCAGGGGAAGATGGGGATGCAGGGCTTTTGGTCTGGATTCCATAGGGGTGGTTGTCAAAGGATGCAGTGGTATGGTGGTCCCTAAACACGAGGAACCAGGCAAGGGGATCTGACAGGACACTCCCAGCATTGAATGACACACAAATAGCACTGAAATAGGAGGGGAAAATTGCTGAGCCTCCCAGTTCTAGTTCCAGCCCCAGGTTGGACTACAAATGGAATTTCCTTTCTCTTTCATTGTTCTGTCTTGATGTGAGTGATTCAACTGCTTTGGAGCAGCTCTGAAAAAGTTAGTGATTGCCCAGGACAGCCACATGACCCAGCCTGGATCTTCAGCCAAGCCAAAATATTGGAACAAAGCCATGGATTTGAACTGACTGGGTATTTGCTTTGGGGCGTTTTTCCCGAAAAAAATAAAAAGGAGGAAAATCAGTTTGCATCTGCAGTGTTTGCAGTCCATTGGAAGGAAATGATTAGTCGAGGTGTATGGCTGCGATTCTGCACACCAGGCTTTGTGATGATTAAAAGCATTAAAAGAGCCCAAACTGGACCCAGACCTTTATTTCTAAAGTGAAATGTGTTGCATAGAAAATTACAGAATATACTTTTCCTAAAGAAAAACCCTGTGCCCTTTTTTTTCTCCTGGCCAGAAAGGTTTGCCGAGTCTGCAGAGCACTTTGATCTAAGCCTTGTGCTTGGAACAGACCATTTTTTCCCCCTCCTTTAGCTGAATACACAGAGAACTGAGCAAAGATCCCCCATTAAAAGCAAAAATCTCTCCACAAAATACAGTTTTACTAACTTTCAGCTGGAATCATGCACACTCTTCGTCTTACAGCTAGGATGGAGGAGATGACGGAAAAAAACCTCTAGCAAGTGCTGTAAAAGCCCCCAGCTCACTCAAACCCCACAAATTCCCATCCCTGAGCTTCCCACATCACCAGGTCGACCTAAATATTGCAGAGGGGGAAAAAAAAGACATTGGCTTTTTGGCCTGACACTTTTTTTTCCTCCCTGCCAGGAGCTCTTGGGCGCTCAGCAATTAGGAGCTGTGGATTAATCTTGAGTGATATAATGAAGTGCCAGGCAGCTGGAGGACAGAGCTGCTGAGCAGCGGGGCGGGGGGGGGGGGGGGGGGGGGGGGAGGGTGTGTGCTTTACAGATTAACATGATTTAGGACAGGTTTAGTGCAGGTAGAGCACACAAGGTGATGGGAAAGACGACAAGGAGCCTGGGGGGCTCAATGGGATATTCAGGCTCACCCTGATTCTCTGCATCTAAATGCATGGACAGGGCAGGGCTTGTGTTGCAGTAGAAAAATGGTATTTGCACCTTTTCTAACTCTGATTTGCCTGTAATGTCCCCAAAGTGTCTTTCCACCTGCTTTACACCATCCCAGAGTCTCCCAGCCCCATGTCAATTATTTATTGAGGAAAAATACCCCAGGAGAGCAGGTTGGACAGGTCCCAAGCTCTTCCCCCAGCCACATCTGTGCCTCCTTGGGGAATCACGGAGTTCTTGGAGTGTGAGGAGACCTTAAACCCATCCAGTTTCACCCCCTGCCATGGGCAGGGACACCTTCCACTGTCCCAGGCTGCTCCAAGCCCCGTCCAGCCTGGCCTTGGACACTTCCAGGGATCCAGGGGCAGCCACAGCTGCTCTGGGCACCCTGGGCCAGGGCTCACCACCCTCCCAGGGAAGAATTCCTTCCCAATATCTCATCTAACCCTGCCCTCTGGCAGTGGAAAGCCTTTCCTCTTGTCCTGCCACTCCAGACCCTTGTAAATAGTCTCTGTCTTTCTTGACAGCTCCTTCAGGTACTGGAAGGCCACAATTAGGTGACCTCAAAGCCTCTTTTCCAGGCTGAATAATCCCAACTGTCTCAGCTCTTTGCCTTTTCTCCAAGGGCTCCGGAAGCCTGAAAGTCAGGAGCAGCTGGCACCAAAGTGCCACATTCTTCCAACAAACTGCCTTGTCTTTCCAAAATGAGAATATAAATAACTCGTCCTGTAACAATGCCATTACCCAGGAGCTGTGCCACCAGCGCCGGCCACTCACAGCAAACCCATTACCCACAGCAGTCAATTTATTTCCAACTCTGGCAGGGTCAGCAACCGTCAGGGAAGCAAATGCTAATTAATAGCACTGTGCAAAGCAGCCGGTCTGGGCATGGCATGTAATTAGTGAGCCAACTGCACCCGCCACAGTGCTGGGGCTGTGGGGAAAGAGGTGATGGAGCAGCCACGGAGGAGAGACCCGCTGCAGCATCCAGCTATAACTCAGGATGAGGGCACTAATTGCACTGGAGACACGTGTGTCACGCTGCCATCAGCAAGGCTGTGACACTCCGTGTGTGTGCTGGCATCCCTCTGGTCCCTACGCCACCCTCCCAGGTCCAGCCCCCACCCCTGCTGTCTCCTCGACAGCTGCCTCTGCCCAGCCGTTTTGCAGGTAAACGTGACATTTCCTTGGGGCAGGAAAGATGCTTGGAATATAAAAACTCCTGGTGGTGGGAGATGCAGAGCCCAGGGAGGAATCATGCTAATGCCCTCACATCTCTGCCTTGGTGAGTCATCCAGGCCCTCAGAGGATCCCGGCTGTGCTTGGATACAGGGAAGGTAGAAGCACAAGGCAAGACAAAAAATTGCTTTGCTCAGAAGATATCTTGGTTACAGCAAGGAATAAAAATTGTTCCCTTGGCACCCACCCTCAGCTCGGGTCCCACAGCCATGGCGAGGAGGGGTTGTTGTGCTGTTGGGTGTGCAAGAAGGGCCCTATTTGTGGGAGAAATGGGAACACTTAGCCTAGAACATTCAAGTTGTTAATGGACTGCAATTATTTGTGGAAGGGAGGAGGATGGGTCTTTCCATCAGGCTGATAGGAAAAATCCATTCTGGGATTGGGAATTAGGCTGGAGCATCACCTTGAAGGTGGTTATGGGCAAACACTGCCTCCCTTCATGCCTGGCAATATTGCTGCTCTGATGCTCACAGTCACTCTGCCACACCCATACAGATGTGTGTGTGTCACTCCCTGGTGGGGACAGGGGGACAGCTCCTGGGAACTGTGGCCACCCCCGACCAGGTTTTGCTCCCTACTGTGCCATTGGAGGGCAAGCCAAGAAGGGCAAGTCAAAAACCCAAATAAAAAAATATCCTTTAAATCAACAGCATTTTATCTAAGCCAAGATCTCCCTGAGCCAGGGCTGCTCCTGACATGGCTGTGCCTCCATCGAACCTGGCAGCAGGACGGGATTTACACATCAAATACCCTCTCCCTCAAACTGCTGAAGCTGAAACCTTGGGAGAAAGGAAAGAAATCTGTTTCCAGCTGTTTTCCTCACCATGTAAATAAATGTCTATTGGCAGAGCATTTCCTTCTGCCTAAGGCTTTCATAGGACATCAGTTATTTAATATTGCTCTTTTAAATCCTTGCGTTTGGCTCTCAGCTGCTTCACCCATCTCAGAGCAGGGATGTCGGCACTTTGTGTTTAGAAAATATATATCTGTGTTTAGATAGGCAGACAGATAGCTGTGGAAGAAGAGCCGTTCCAATCATTAAATCACCGCTTTCAATTTTTCCTTATTACTAGTCTTCATTTAACCACAGGCCAGGCTGGCCAAATGCTCCCTAGGGACAGCCCAGCTGAGCCTAGCAGGTTTGCAGCTCTAAAAGGGGTTTTAAGAAAAAAAATTACCCCAATGTGATATCAGAGAGGAAATCTTCCCTGATAATGTCTTCCCAAGGCAGGGAAGGGGACAGTGACATGGCTGGAATCTGATCCTGGCTTCCTGCTAGGCTGGAATATTTTCAGAGAGGAAGAGTGGGAGAGTGGGTGAGAGGAAGATCCCAGCACGTTTGCAAGATGCAGGGGGAGTGAAAGGGGGGGTTTTGTGCCTTTCAGAAGAAGAAAGAAAAGAGGGAGAGAAATCACCTTCTCTGATCAGCTGTCTGAGGTTCTGCAGGCTGGAGAGGCTTTGAAGCTGGGAGAGGCTGAGCACAGCAGCCTATGCTGTCACTGCTCCTCTTCCTCTGCCTCTTTCCTGTTGCCTGTCCTCATCCTGGATTGGGAGCCCACCCTCAGGATGACCAAAACACCCAGTATTGGGAAGTCAGTGGTGTTCTCATGGGAGGGTACAGAGACAGAGATTTCCTCTGCAACCCAGCACTGATGGGTTTCAACTCCTTTCCCTGATGTCTCTTGCTTTTCCCTGGGTAACACCATGACGATGGAAGAGTCATGCCATTCCACCTGCTCTCCAGAGGCTCCCAGTGCTGGCTGATGGACTGGGAATGCTGGCAGAGGCTCTGTCCCATGGCTTGGCATTGCCCCTGGCAGCAGGGAGGGAAGCAGGTGGCTGTTTTGGAAAAATACAGCATTGGGCAGCCACCATCTGTGTCCCTGTGGATGGAAGCGTGCTGCCCTCCCTGGGTGCTCTCCCAAGGTCACTAGGACCAGCCAGGACAGATGGGAGCAGGCACCTGGTGGTGTCATAATGGGAACTGAAGCAAAGCAAGACGTCCAGCTCTGACAAAGGGCTGGAGGCAACTGCATCAGGGATGGCATCACTACGAATGTTCATCACCAACCAACAAGTGATGCTGTTGGGTTTTCAGCTGGAGATCCAGCTCAGACAATCCAGGGATGAGCCAGGTGGAAAGCAGGCAGCTGGTGACCAAAGAGCTTTGTTTGGTCTCTGGCCACAGCTGCATCCAGCCTGGCTCTGGCTGATACCAGCTCCTGAGCCCTTCAGAGCTCGATCGAAGTGTCAAGAAAAAAATCCTGAGGTTTGCTGAACTTTTTGGGATGAGTCCTGTCCCAGTGCTGAGCCATCCATCACCCCTCCTGACATCCAGGACCAAACCCATGCAGGTGAGGGATGCTGCAGCCAGATTCCCTGAACAACTCCTGCTTTCAGGACCTGCAGAGCATCTTCAAAACCTCCCAGGATTCTGTCACAAACCTGACTATCACTTCAGGACCTGCTGCCTGTGGGCCCCCCCTGTGAGGGGACACACTATGCTGCCCCACAGCCAGGCAGCCGACCTGCCCAAACCAAGTACAGGATTTGGAGATCTCTGGGATAACCAGGAAAAGAGCCTTAATCACATGTTTAAAACACCCTGTAACCACCACTGCTCCCATGCCATTGCTTCCCTGACCTCTACATCTTGGCTCCTGGCAGGGAATGACTGGGACAAAAACAAAGAGCTGGTGGGAACTGATGCTCTTTCTGCAGCTCCTGATGCTTCCAGGTCCAAACCACCTAAATCTCAATCCTTCAGCCCCAAACCAAACCTGATCCAAACCTTCCTGTGCTTTTCCACCAGGTTTGCACTGACAGGAGGTTTCCTGTCCTCTCCCAACCCCAAACCAAATCATTCCATGGACTTCTGCAGGAGCATGAAAAAGGGGAGGGAACACCCAGGGTCTAAGTCCAGAGCAAGAGGCACTGAAGCTGCGCTCTGTGATTTGGCACAGTTAGAGAGCAGCAGTATTGCAGCTGACCTGGATTCCCAACATCAAAGACAACACCCGCTTCTTCCCCAGCATCTCCAGAGCCCTCCAAGGAGGTGAATCAATGAGCTGAACAGCCACGTGCTCATCCCATCCAGCACTGGCACCCAGGGCTGTGGGTGATGGCAGGACCATCTCCCCTGCACTGTGGCTCAGAGCTAAAAAGCTGCAGAAAATGTAACAGTTATATGCTGAGAAAGAAACCTGCCGTGTCCATGATCAGGGTGGTTGAAGGTGGCCCAGGGGGTTTAAGCCACCTTTGGCATGGGTCTAACCCCCATCCTGTTGGTACAGGAACAGACACTGGCAAATCTCCAGTCTTGTCAGACTCACAGGAGACAGACAAACAGACCTTATCCCTTGGGAAACCCAGACTTAACACTCCTCCCTGTCCCTTGGTACATGTGGGTCTGCCTGTGCACAGGGTCCTTGGCCCTCCAGCACATCATGACCAGCCCCAGGCACCAGGACACGTGGTCCCCAAGTTACAACCAGTCCCAAGCCACAGGACACAGAGTCCCCATGTCTCAGTCACAAAGGACCTGCTCCCTGGCCAGGAAAACCCATCCCCTCGGGGAGCCTAGGGGTCACACTGACACCAATTCCTTCCACCAGCAGCAAAAGGCTTTATTTTCCTAGCCTGGCTCTGTCTGGGAGCAGCATCCTGCCCTGGATCCCCCCCTCCCCACAATGCTTCATTTATGAGATGACTCACAGGTTGTCAATGCTCCCGAAGCGTCGGATGGAAGCAGCAGCACCAGCTGAGGGGGGCACAGCTCAGGCTCCCAGCTCCCCGAAATCCAGGGAGACGCTGCCTGTTCCCAGTCAGTGCTCCATTGTCAGACAAAGACAGCACAGAGGGGGGCAGTGGGGTGGTGGAAATATCTAAATAAGCAACAGTCAGGGAGAAAGGGTCCTGTGGGGATTGAGTTCCCCAGGGATGGGGTGTGTTGCCTGTCCTTCCTTTACTGCCAGCCTGGTGCCCACAAGCCATTCACTATCACTGTCCCTGTCCCTGTCCCTGTCCCTGTCCCTGTCCCTGTCACTGCCACAAGGCCAGGCATGAGTCTGGGTGAAGGAAAAGGGCTCATTAACCCCTCTGATTAAATAATCATCACTTTGGAGGCATTTCTCATGGAAAAGGATGAACCAGCAGATGCACTCACCCTGTATTTGTAAGGGGCCCTGCTACCCTCAGCCTTGCGTGGGAGCTGCAGGCTTGGGGCAGGCTGGCACTGTCACCAGCCCGGCAGGGGGACAGCCCCTCTCACGTCCCAAGAACATCTCAGGGATACTGGTGGCATCACCCCCAAGACATCACCAAGCTCTGGGAAAGGGACTGTTGCCTGCATGGTGGTGAGCAGAGATTTTCCATCCAGCCTCCGGACTCAACTCTGACTCTGGCCACCTCAGCGTGCAGACACCCTGCCTCTCCACACACAATGGAAATAATGCTGCAAACCCCCACCTCACATGCAGCCATGCAGAATGGTGAGGCAGAGAAGAATCTCGTCTAATTTTAACTCCCCTGACGGATGGGCTTTGTTCTTTGCAGCAGCTGCCCCGCAAGGTATGAAAACACTCAGATATGTTGACATGGGAAAACAAAACACACAAATCAGCCCATTTTCCTCTTCAAGGCTGATTTATCTGGAGCTGTCAGTGGAGGGAGGGGAAGTGATGAACCCTGGGGAGATGGGGGAGCAGCCTGGACTTGCAGCTCGGTGGTTACCGGTGCAGTTGGGCTGATGCTCATCGAGCATCTGGTCCATTCTCTCCCAAGCCCCAAAACATCTCAGATCTACAGAAAACAAAGTGACATTTTCTGCTGCAATTCCCCAAGGTGTGATTCTGCGCATGTCCTCAGTCATCCTTATAGATGACGGGAGCTAGATGCCAATGAAGCCCCCCTAAAATGGTTCACCACAAGCTGAGCTCCATCCTGGTTCCCCCATCGTGCTGACTACTTTGTTTTCTGAGTTGGGATGGGTGGGATCAGACCTGGAGAAAGGTGAGAGCAGCTCAGGGGGAGGAGGCTGGTGAATCCCTCTGCAAGCTTGGTGCATCGGTTGTATAAGGGGAAGGAAAGAAGGGGGGAAGGAAGAGGGGAAGGAAAGGGGGAAGGACTGGGGCAGCCACAGCTTCTCTGGGCACCCTGTGCCTCCCCACCCTCCTGGGGAAGATAAAATGGCATCGATCAAACTCAGAATGCAGAAGTCCTAGCAGCAGTGCTGGGGGTCAGGACCTGCCAGATGCACCAGGCTGCGTGCAGTGCATCAGGATGATGCTCTCCCCTCCAACATGCCTCAGTTTCCCCAATTTTGGGAACTCCATCCATGGCAGCAGGCGGGCTTGGCAGCTGAAACAGCAATAGCTGGGAGCAGGCAGATGAACACCAAAGCCCTTTAAAGATTTTCCATTTGTTTTATGCATCCACTGGGTTTATTTTTAACATTCCAGCTGAAAAAAAATTATAAAGAAATTCTGGAGCTGAGCCGAGAGGACGTGTTTGCTGGAACCTGCCAGGATGATTTGTTCTTTGCAGATAACCCATTGGAAAAGGGTCAGTGTGGGGGCTCTGGCCACGCTGAGAGCTGAGCAAAGGGATGAGTTCTCCTCCAGAGAGCTCCTCAGCCACGCTGAAAACTATTTTACACTCCCCAACTTGACGTTTCCTTCCCACTGGGAGAGATCAGCAACCAGCCTGCATCAGAGCTGGGCACAGCAGACACTCAACACCTTGCTCTGGGTCTGGGAGGCTGTTTTCACCCAGGAAAGTGTTTAAATCCCGTATTCTGGACCACACACAGGTGCAGAACATCCCCCTCTGCCGTGCCTGGGCTTGTAAAACCACTGCAGGAATGGGAACACCCTCCAGGTAAGGAGGCTGATGCATCCAAAGTGTAGGACCCAAGATATACATGTTAAATCCATTCCTGTGCTCCCAATTCCTGCCTTTACCCATCCCACCAGCCCTGTGGGACAAAGCCAGGACCACAGCCACCTCACACCGTGAGGAGAGAAACCCACAGCATGTTGTTCCTGCCTCTCTGCTCAGTGGCCCTGGAGCTGGTTACCATCTGAACCACGGGATGAATGAAAAGCCATTAATTCCCTTCTGGGCATTTTTATGAGGCTCTTGATGAAATGTCTGGATGCTTCAGCACTGCAGGAGTTTGATGCTGGCAGAGCTCTGCGCAGACTGAAATCCCCATCTCCAGAGTTGAGCAAGCTGCTAGCCTCTCCTCCATGTCCTGTGTCCCCTGCTCAGTCCCTCTGGAGCCAAATGTACCCAAAATTGCAGCAAATGATCCTCTCTGAGCCAGTGCTGTCCCAGGGCACAGGGCAATGAATTAATCCATCCCCAAGGCAAATAAGAGATGGGGACACCCCAAATGCATGTACCCACAGCCTCCACCTCCAGTGGGGCTCCAGGAAAAATAAGGCTCCTGCTTCTCAGCTTTGCAGACCCTGAAAGGGGGGAGCCATGCCAGAGGAAGGTGGTCCTGCCCCAGGGCTGGAAAGGATCCTTGGAAAGGGGAGGGTGACCCTCAACCTCCCACAAAGCCCAGCTCTGCTAAGCAGGTGCTGCTGCTGGGTCCGAATTTGCACCTTCACTCTGCAGCATCTCCCTAAATCCCTTAGCCTGCAGCACCATTCCTCCTAAGCCCCCCAGAAACCATCGTCAAGCCCCCAGCATCCCTGCTTATTCCCTTCCAAATATCCCTTTTAAATCCCCCCAAATCCCTGCTCAGCATTCCTGCATCATTGTCTCCACAGCGCCCCTCCAATTCCTTCCATCACCCCACAATATCCCTTTTGAATCCCCCTGCAACATCCTCCCAGACCCTCTCAGCACCCCCAAACCCATCCAGCACCCCCTAATCCCACGACACATGGTGGGGAGAGTGAAGAGAGGAAGAAACAGCAGAGGGCAAGGGGAACTGGAGACCCCCCTTTTGGGGGGGCTTGGCTTTGTGGACAAGGGCGCTGTTTGTCCCCCTGCTTTCTTAGAGACAAAGAAAACTCGAAACAGTCACAGCGCCGGGATCCATCGCACTCCCCCTCCAGCCCGGGGACCCTTCCCGGCTCCGGGGATGGGCGACAGGCGAGGGATGGGGGGGAGGCAGGGACCGGGAGGAGCTGGGGGGAGAGACAGGGATTAGGAACGCAAGCAGGGAGGGGAGGTAGAGACAGGCGTGGGGAGAGAGGGGGTCAGGCAGAGAAGGGGCTGAGAAGACAAGAACCGGGAGGGGAGACTGGCAGGGATGGGGAGGGAGAGCGACAGGCTTGGGGGCGGGGGGAGCCCTGGAGGGGGGCTCAAGGAGGGATCTGTGGGGGAAAAAGGTAGGCGGGAATGGAAGCATGGGGCGAGGCAGGCAGGGATGGGGACAGGCAGACAGGGACGCGAGGAAAGCACAGCCGTGGAGGGAAGACAAGGACCTGCCGAGTGTAGAAAAGCAGACACCGACCGAGGCGGAGGAAGGCGGGGACGGGGGGGACAGGTAGGGAGCAAGGGGGAGAATAGCCGGCAGGGATCTGGGGAACAGGCAGGGAGCGGGAGGGGTGCAGACAGGCGGGGGGCGGGCGGGCGAGCAGGGCCGCCCCCGGCCCCACGTGGCTTGGGGGACACGCGGGTTTATAAAGCGTTCCCGGCCCGCGAAAGGGAGGGAGGCGGCGGCACCGGCGGGAGCGGGGCGCGAACCCGCCGTGCTCGGATGCGCCCGGCGGCTCCAGCGGGGCCACGGCCGCCCGCGGGCCATGGAGCTGCCCATGGATGTGACCATGGATGTGCTCGTGGAATTGACCTCGGTGCTGCCCACGGCCACTGCCACCCCCTGGGGCAACGGCACCGCCTGGGGCCCCCTGCCCGGACACGGGGTCAACGACACGGGCCCGCAGAGGGCCAAGAACGCTACATCCATCCTCATCGCCATCGTCATCACTGCGCTCTACTCCGTGGTGTGCGTGGTGGGGCTGCTGGGCAACGTCCTGGTCATGTACGGCATCGTCAGGTGAGAGCTGCGCACCCCGGCCGCTGCC
Source organism: Acrocephalus scirpaceus scirpaceus (assembly GCA_910950805.1). NCBI lineage: Eukaryota > Metazoa > Chordata > Aves > Passeriformes > Sylviidae > Acrocephalus > Acrocephalus scirpaceus. The sequence continues at coordinate 109,283 of OU383796.1, forward strand.
CGCGGGCGGGGGGCGTGTGCGGGGGGCACTTTGGGGGAGTGCGCACCCAGTGAGAGCACCCACGGAGCCAGGCTGTGCCAGGGGTCAGCGTGCAGCACATGGAGGGTGTGAGGTGGTAACACTGAGTGGGTGTGCGCCAGGGGTGAGCGTGCGCCAGGGGTGAGCGTGCACCAGGGCTGAGACAGGACCAGGAGGAGTTTGCACTCAGAGAAAGTGTGCTCAGGGATGAGTGTGTGCTGTGTGTCAAACAGCAGCAGAAATAAGTGTGCACCAAGAGTGAGTGTGCACCACGGGCTGTGAGTTTTCCCCAGGTGTGAGTGTGCACCGAGTGTGAGCCAGCAGCAGGAGGAGGGTTGGGTGTGCACGGGCTGCTTGTGCGCAGGCAGCATCGGCACAGGTGCTCCTGGCGGGTGTAACTGTGTGAGCAGTGCATGTGCAAGCGGTGCAGGTGTGGGGGGTGCAGGTGCTGTGCCAGGGGTGGGAGCAGAAGCCGCGCGTGCCTGGGGCAGCTCGGGGAGTTGCCAGGGAGCTGCGGGGGCCGGGCATGGGGGACACAGCCCGAGCCCAAGCAGGTGCCCCTTGTCATCTGAGAAGCCGCAGAGCTGGTCGCGCTGCGGGCTGGGAGCTGCCTTGTTTGCAGGGCGGGTCCAGCCCCCCCCACAGCCAGGGGCTGGTGGGTTCCCACTGCTGCCACCCCACTCCGTCAGTGGGAATTACCCACCCAGCCTGTTCCCAGTTCCTTCTTGTGCCAGCACCTCCTGCAGCTGCCTGACTTGTATTTTTCTCTAACAAAGAGCAGAAAGCGCGTGGCCCAGCCCCATCTCCCACAACAGCTGAGCTGTCCTCTCAATGTGGGGTACCATCTCCAGCAATCGAGAGACCTACTTTGGCTCCATCCAAGACCTGGGCACCTGTGGTGAGGCTTTCCCTGGGCAGAGGTGGAATCTGCAGGGCCCAGGACAAGCAACGTGACCCAAATGCCAAAATTTAAAGAGGGAGCAGGGCAAGATGCTGCTGTATCCAGCCAGGCACTGGTGCTAAGGTACAAAATCTCATCAGTCCCTTTGTCTGAGACACTAGTTGGTCCTGCCTGGGTAAGAGGGGCTGACATGGAAAATGGGACAATAAAGCCGAGTCTTGCAGAGCACAGGACCAGTGCCAGCAGTGAGGGCTGACAGAGCTCCTCCACAGCCCTGCCAGAAGCAAGGGATGAGGCTGTGCTCGCAGTCACACTGTGTGAGAATGCAGACTCCAACACCTCCAGCCTGGCAGGAGGGAGCAGAAGGGTCTCACTGGGTGCCTGGGCTTCACAGCCACCCCCTCTGCACTGAGGGGGCTTGGTCCTGGTGGTCCAGAATTTGTGGGGCAATTCCAATTCCCGTTGCCTCAGGTGGAGCTGTAACCCCAGCTTGGCCCAAAACCCTAGAGCCAAACCAGAGCTGGTGGCTGGATTTAAACAAACCCCCCAAATTCACATTTTTTAACCATTTCCACCCTCATTTCCCCATCCCTTTCAGTCCATTGCTATTGTTACAGGAGGTCAGCACAGCCTGGCACTGTCTGCACACAAATAAATGTGATGACTCACCGGAGGGAAGGAAACCGTGCTGAAACCATGAGCCACCCTGGAGTGCCCATTGCCCTGGTATCAAGCTCTGCTGCCCCTGCTCCCCACTCTCTGAAGGGCTCTGCTGTGTGTTTTTAACCATCTAAGAGGGTGGGCAGTGGGGAGTTGGACGTGGGGAGTAACTCGCTGACCCAACCTGACCCCTAATCGGATTTTTCAGCCACTCGAAGTGGCATTAAAAATGAGCCCTGGTCTGAAAAAGCAAATTGAGGTAATTGCGGCAGAGACAGATGCCATGAGTGATGTCAGAGTGAGGGATGAGTGTTATTAGACCCCCTCCAGCTGGTTCTGCTCAGAGAGGAGAGGGAAGGCATTTTAAAGAGAGTGATTTCATGTGCAAACAATATCCTCCCTATTTTACTCACTGAGTAACTGCATGTTAGCCAGGCTTCAGCAAGCCTGACAGCCAGAGATCCCATCACCACAGCTTCTAGCCCCCCATTTTCCAACTAATGGTGGAATTAAACACAGAATCATAGAATCACAGAGTGGTTTGGGTTGCCTTCCCATCAATGTTGCCTTCCACTAGACGAGGTGGCTCCAAGCCTTGTCCAAGCTGGCCTTGAACACTTCCAGGGATGGGGAATATCTCCCATGAAATGAGCAAATATCATCCTCCAAACCCCTGGGACAGGAGGGGCTGGAGGGACATGTGCCTTCGCCCCTTCCATGGCCAAAGCCACCTGGAGTTTCCTGGGGGTCTTGTCAGAGTCGCTCCACGTCAGCAGGGTTTAGGCCAGGACTGGGGGAGACCTGTGTCCATGCAAGAAAGAGCTATGAGATGGGATCAGCTCAGATTTGGACCTCACTTCCAGGGAGATTCTGGGTGTTTGCCTTGTGCTCTTCTCCTAGTGCCACCTCTCAGTGGCCCTGGGGTCCGGGCAGGGTGTGCAGGCAGTCTGGAAGCACGGCTGGAGCATATCCTGGGGTGTATATAGCTCTGTGAGCTATATAACGCTGTGCATGAGCTGAGCACAGCCAAACTCCACATAAATCCCTCTCCAGCCCACCCAAACCCATCCACACACCCGGAGGGAACCCAGCACACCCAGCACCCTCCCCACCACAGCTCTGACCAGCACTGCCATGCCCACTGCACTGTCAGATGCTTTTAAAAAGACTCCTGGAAGCAATTTGCAGCTGTGAACTTGGGGCTGCAAGTGCAGCATCCCCACGGAGGCCATCAGCCCCCCACCAGCTCCCACACAGGCTGCAGGGACAGCTGGGTGCAGGCTTTGACAAGCCAGGCTCTTTCAGGTGACAGCTTTTAGCAGCTCCAGGAGTTTTTCTTTCACTTATTATTCACTTTCCTTTCACTTATTTATTTTCCGAGAGGTTTGGAGAGGGCATCCTTACTTGGGAGTCGAGACTGGAATGTGGAGCTGCCCTGTGCTTGCCCCAACCCCTCCCATCTCTTTTCTCCATCAACCCTTCCCAGACTCTTCTGTTCAAGTGCGTAACTTCCCAATCAAGGCACTCGCTTAATTGCAATGGGTTTGGCAGCCTGGGGAGCTCCATCAGCAGCAGTGGATGGTTTGCTCTAATTTGGGCAATAAACCTCTTTCCTGGAGCAGCAGTTTCATTTGCAGCCCAGGAGGGTCAGCAGGATGGATGCCTCACCCCGTGCAGGGGATTGAAACCTCAGCCCAAACCTAGAGGGGGATGAATCTTGCCTCAAAACCCCAGTGCTGGAAGCTAAATTGCCATCCTTAATATCCCAGTCATCCTTATCACCATCCCAAATCTTTCCCATCATCCCAGTTATGTCCTTCATCATCCAAGTTATCACCATCTTCATCCCAGTTATCCCCATCATTCCAGTCAAATGCATCGTCAGAGCCAACCCATCATCCCAGACATTCCCATTATCTTCCCAGTCATCTCCATCATCATCCCAATCATCCCCATTATCCCAGTCACCCCTGTCACTGCTTTGCCCTCACCAGCTCCATCGTGCCTGGGGGTGGGTGACAGCTCTGGCCCTCCAGTCCCTCACCCCTGGCACATCTGCAGGGGGTTGGGAAGTGCTTACCCAGCACAGCCAAGCACATCTGGCAGACCAAGGAATGAATAACAGATTTTTTTAGCATTTTACTCAAAAAACAGAGACCAAAGATGTGTGAATCTACCTAAACTGACTGTTTACATAGGAGAGGCAAAACCTGACAATACCACAAATTCTCAGCTTGTTTAACCTGGGAGGAAACTTTCCTGCAAAAGCAGTTGGAAAATAACACTAAAGAGAACAGAAAAGGACTTTTCAAGGACAAGACATTTTTAATGCCATATTTAAATTAAAAAAAGAGCTCAGCTCGAATATTTCCACCCTTGGGCTATGGGCTGCCATTTGCAGCCATGGTGAAGGAGACGGGAATGCTCTTGGAGCTGGGAGCTGGGTTAAACTGCTGTTTTCTATTTTCTCTCAGAGAGAAATGAGTTTTTCAGCTGCAGTTCCCAGTTCTGTTGACAATGGAACCTGCTGGGTCTCTGTCCCCACCAATACACTCTCCTGACCCTGCTGAGATGGAAAAAGGATATGGGGAAGGGATTGGGTACCACCATCAATCCCAGGAGCCTCTTTCCCACACCAACCTGCTGTCCTGGGCTCCAGCCAGGGCAGGACCACCTGAGATGGGACCCACTCAATCCCCCTACCTCAATTTATTCCATGTACCCCCAACATGTGATGAGCTGTGCCAAATACCACAGAATCCTAGAATGCTTTAGATTGGAAGTGACCTTAAAGCCCATCTCGTTCCACTCCCTGCCACGGGCAGGGATAATTTCCACTAGACCAGGTTGCTCCAAGCCCCATCCAACCTGGCCTGGAACACTTCCAGGGGTGGGGCAGCCTCAGATTCTCTGGGCAACCTGTGCCGGAGACCCTCATCTCTGATCCCTCCTGATCACCACCCTCATATCTGATCCAAACCTGCCCTTTGTCAGTTTAAAACTGTCTTACCCCTATCACACATGAGAAAAGTCACTTTCTGTCTATTTTAGAACTACCCCAAGGAAAACAATCTCTTCATCCCAGCCACAAAGGGGTCAATCTCCCCACTCCGTGCCTTACCCCAGTGCTGCTACAGGCAGGTTTAGCCATGTACAGAGATGACCTTGTGCAAACTGACCCTGATGTTAATTAATTAGGGTGCATCTAAAAAAGCTTGGGGCTGGGGAGGATGCTCTGAGCAATGGGGATTTGCTGGAAGGGAGCACAGGAAGCCTTGGAGCTGCTGGTGTATCCCTGCAAAGAGCAGAGTCTTCCACAGAGCCACTCCCACCCCACATGTGTTGCCCTTTTGGGGTGCCCAGCAGATCCCTCAGTATCTATTTCCAAGCCACCACAGCATTCAAAGCATCCCTTTGACCAACACTTGCAGGACTGGATGCTCCTGGGACACAGGGAGACACACACACGCATCCCTGCTGCTCTGGCATCTGCCATAACTTTGCCTCATCCCTTCAGGAAGGGTTTGGACATGAGGGACCAGGCGTTTCTCTTGCCATGGTGTGACAAGAACCAGAAGCAGAGCCAGCCCTTCCCAAATGCCCTGGGGGATACAGCCAGGCTTCCCCAAAGGCTCTGGAGCTCCAGGCTGGCTAATTGGGCTGCTTCCAGATGGCCTGTTTCCGGAGCTAATCGATCCAATTTCTGCAAGCAAACTTGACAGGGAAGCAGGCTGGATAATCACAATTTACTGGGTGGAAAATCAGATGAAAGAAGGTTGAGGGGATAAAGGACATTTTGCAAGTGGTTCAGGGAAATAGAGCAAATCAATCTGATTGGAGAACTGAGTTATCTGGAAAGTTCTTTACTCCTTCGAATAATAGCAGGTATGGAATGACTGCCACCTCCCTGGTCAGGTGCAGGGAAACTGCTGTGGCAGGGGCCCAGCCATGCTCTGCAGGTCCCAGCTCAGCACATACGAATGTCTTCCCCTGCTCAGGTACCAGGTTGTGGTGTGTGGCTCCCTGCCCATGGCTGAGGAATGGAATGAGATGAGCTTTAAGGCCCCTCCCAACCCAAGCACGAGGTGTCACCTCGTGAACAGACAGGCTGTGCTCCCTCCTAATCACATCAAGTGCCCTGACCACCTGTAACATGTCCTTTCTCTGCCACCCCCAGGTACACCAAAATGAAGACAGCCACCAACATCTACATCTTCAACCTGGCGCTGGCTGATGCACTGGCCACCAGCACCCTGCCCTTCCAGAGCGCCAAGTACCTCATGGAGACCTGGCCCTTTGGGGAGCTGCTCTGCAAGGTCGTGCTCTCCATTGACTACTACAACATGTTCACCAGCATCTTCACCCTCACCATGATGAGCGTGGACCGCTACATCGCCGTGTGCCACCCGGTCAAGGCCCTGGACTTCCGCACGCCGGCCAAAGCCAAGATCATCAATGTCTGCATCTGGGTGCTCTCCTCCCTCATCGGGGTGCCCATCATGGTCATGGCGGTCACCAAGTCAAAAGGCAAGTGTCTCTGGGGACATGTCCCCTCCTGTCCATGTCCCCTCCATCAGTCCATCCTGGGGTGACCCTGCAAACTTGACCTCTGGCCCTGTAGCAGATTTGTGGTCAGTGGTGGGCACCTCTCCATGACACCATAAATGTGCCATGTCTTGGAAGAAGCATCATGGTGTAATTTCCCATCTTGGAAACTGTCCCAGAAATTGTCCTCCCTTTCCCCTTAAGGGTGGTGATCCCACACCTTTCCCCATCTCCAGTCCAACCAGTGCCTCTCTCTGCCTCCTGGGATGCAAATCAGGTGCCTAAAAACCCCCCAGGGATGCTGCAAAGTCTCCAAGTGGCCTACACTAAGATCTGCAGCTCCTGTATGGGGACACTGGCCCTTGGCTGCTAGCAAAGCTCTGGGCATCTCGAGGCAGTGGACAGACTCCAGTGGAGGGTGACATGGGGATGTGACATGGGGATGTCCACCATGGGGGTTGGGATAAGGCAGGGTTGGCCTTGAATGGCCTAGGAGGCTGTGTAGGGAAAATGTTCCAGGGTCACTGCATCCACTGCATCCCCTCAGTGTCTTGTGGACAGCAGTCTGATGGCACAGAGCTCCTGGGGAGCCTCTGCCAGGAGCAGGCAGGTAGGAATGCATCTCTGTGGTTTTAACAAGCCATGACTGAGCAGGAGGCAGAATATTCCCAGCAGACACTCCACCAGCTTCCTCTCTGGCCCTCCTCTCTCCTACAGATGATATGGTCCTGTGCACCCTCCAGTTTCCTGATCCTCCCGTCTACTGGGACACCGTGACCAAGATCTGTGTCTTCATCTTTGCCTTCCTGGTCCCAGTTTTGGTCATCACCATCTGCTATGGGCTGATGATCCTTCGCCTGAAGAGCGTCCGGCTCCTCTCAGGCTCTAAGGAGAAGGATCGCAACTTGCGGCGCATCACGCGCATGGTGCTGGTGGTGGTGGCAGCCTTCATCATCTGCTGGACACCCATCCACATCTTCGTCATCATCTGGACGCTGGTGGACATAGACAAGAAGAACCCCTACGTGGTGGCCAGCCTGCACTTCTGCATTGCTCTGGGCTACACCAACAGCAGCCTCAACCCCGTCCTTTATGCTTTCCTGGATGAAAACTTCAAGAGGTGCTTCCGAGAGTTCTGCCTGCCTTTCCGAGCCCGTGTGGACCAGAACAGCTTCTCCCGTGCCAGGAACACCACGCGGGAGCACGTCTCCACCTGCACCCCTTCTGAAGCCCGCAACAAGCCGGCATGACTAGAAGTGGGCAGCCCCCAGCGGGGCTGCCGGGGACACAGAGGAGATGAGCTGCGCTCAGAAGTCACCCAGGTCACCACCACAGAGTTGTAGCAGAATGGTGGCCTGATGGCCTGGGCAGTGCTCGGTAACACTGCTGGGTTTGCATACAGACTGACTGCAAAAACTTTTTTCATCCTGGGAAAGAAAAATGGGAGAATTGGGACTCACTAAATGATGTAGGGAGAGGACCAGAACAAGAGGCAAGTCTAGCAAAGATGCTCTGATGCTGCCACCACCTCAACCAACAACACAGCAGGGGCTATCACCCTCCAACATGTGGCTCTTGGCAGAGCCCAGGGCACCAGAACTGCAATGTCCATATGCTTTTCCTCCTGCACAGGCCAGGATGACACCACAGCCCATAGCAAGACAGGAAACACTCACATGGCAGAAGTAAACTGTGCCAGGAGGTGATCACAGGATCACAGAATCATCAAGGTTGGAAAAGCCCTCCAGGATCATCAAGTTCAACTGTTCTTCTACCACTAACGAGGCAACCACTAGCCCATGTCCCCAGGTGCCACATCCACATGGTGATGGTTACATCTCTCCAGTGATGGTTACTCCACTACTGCCCTGGGCAGCTGTGCCAGGGCTGGACAACCCTTTCAAGAAAGAAAGAAACGTTCCCTAATATCCAGCTTAATCCTCCCCTGGAATGACCTGAGGCCATTTCCTCTGCCACATGGTGGGACTTCATTCCATCCCCCTCTGAGCTGTGTCCAAAAGACAACTGGAGATGGGAAAGGAAACTTATGGCACTGTTTTCAAAAAGCTCCAGATCCATAGTAAAAATTCTCCTGGAGTCCATCAAACTAGTATTGCTCCCAGAGAAAGCTTTCTACTGTTCATGTCACTACTGTGTTATTTAGAGACCTCTGACTGCAGCTAAGGCTGCCTGGACATGGATGTGATGCTGGGAACATGGATAGGGCCAGGGAATGGGGCAGGGCACGTTTGAAGCTGACCCCCATATCCATGTGCCAATACCAAATTACCAGGGTGACAGGGCACTGATGAAGTCATTAAACCCAAGAAGAACCTCATTAAGGGAGTAATTTGTGTGAACTTGAGTTGTTTCTTGCAGTGCTAAAGTAATTAGGATGGAGTAACAGGCTGCACCAAGGGCTCTCCCTCCCCTGCCCATCAGGAAAGGATGAACAACAGCACTGCCCAGATTTCCATAGCAGAGACAAAAAGGATAGGATGGGGTTGTGTGGGGTTTTTTTAAAGATATTAAAAGATACTTTTAAGATATTATTTTTCAATAATATCACCTCCCTTTCACAGTTCCCCAAGCAGAGACAGAGGTTGTGCAGGTGCCTAGAAAGGACCCACAGCCCCTAGGAGGCGGAGATTGGAGGATTTCAGCTCTCATCTGGATGGAACAGTATCCTTCCAAAGGGATAGCTGAACTTTAACTCCCAATGCATCCTGCAAGAACCACCATCCAGGGATCTCCTGACCACATTATCTGCAGCTGAACGATAATTGATGGGTTCTCCTGCTCCCTGAAGTACTCCTCCAGCCCCATGCCACGTTCATGAGCCACCACTTTTCCTTCCTCTCACCTTCCCACTGTGATTGCCAAGGCGGTCAGCCAGCGCAAGGAGGAGGCTGCTCAGAGGAAGTAGTAATAGCATTGAGAGAAGGAATTAATACAGCTGGAGGAAGCAGGCGAGCACCCAGATGCACCTGGGGCTCACAGGCTGGATGCAGAGCTTGGCTTGTGTCTGGTTTCTCCAGTTGTATCAATTTAAGCTAATAAAAGCCATTACCTCGCCTCACCAGCCCCATTTTCTCCAGAACTGTGGAAATTGCAGTCCTTCCAGTTAGAAAGACAGAGCCCATGAGGCAGTCAAAACTAATTTCTCTTTCAAAGGAATCAAATAGGGTGATATTGCCCATTGGGGTCTCAGAGCAGTTGCGCCGATGCACACGAATGATCCTCCCCATCTGCTGGCACCGAGTCAATGTGCCACAGGCAAAAGGCTCCTGCTCAGTGCTGCATCCAACTGGACATCCCCAGCACGTGTCCGGGGCTCTTCAGAATCCCTTTGCAGGCATGAATGGAGTCCTGGAGCACTGGCATGGCCACACTTGGGCTCCTCATCCCCTGCTACCACAAGCCCAGCTGCTCATGAAGCATCAGATAAGAGAAAGCACTGTCAGTTCCAGGGCAGAACTTCGGGGAAATGCCTGAGGCACATAAAGCTGAGCTTCAGCTCTGTGAGAAGAGGAACCAAAGTATCCAGAAGGAGCTGGACACCATCCTTCAGCTCTCCACCTCTACCCACCCAGGGGCAGAACCCTCAGCAGCATGTGGTGGGTTTGAAGCTGGTTGATGGCAAGGATCCAGCCATGGTGGGATTTCAGGATGTCTCACCAGGCTGGATGTTCCTGCAGGGGTGGGATGTCCCATGCTGTGGAGCAGAACATCCTGGGGGTCACTCCAAACTCCAGCATGAAGCTGAATACCAGCTTGATATCTCAAACTGTGGGACACCCCTAAAATATGTGATGACCCGATACCATTGATATATTCAAGCTGTCTTAGCCAGTGCCTCAGTATCCCCTGAAAACCAACTCCATGTTTAAGGCTGGGAGTGGCACAATGGAGAGCAGTGTTTCCCACAACAGGGAGGAACGGGGGACACAGGGGAAGTGAACCCCAGCATCAGGGATGGAGCATCCTTGCACAGCCCCACCGAGGTCATTGTGCTGTGGGGGCAAAGAATCCCCTGCCCACGAGTGCTGGGAGCTGCAGGTTGACGGGGCTTCACGAACAATTTGGCCACCCCACAAAGCTCAGCCCCCAGTTTTCCCATCCCCACAGGGACTTTTTTTTTCATCTGCCAAATTCCTAGCCTGCTGGAAAATGTGACTGCCATGGCCTAAAAGTGGGTTGAATGCTTCCAGTCATTACTTTTTAAAATGCCACCATGCTTGGGCAGAGCTCGGAGCCCAGGACACAGCAAGGAGAGTGGCTTTCCTCAGCTTCAGGTTTGCTGACTTAAAGAAAAATAGAATTTTCCTGGGAAAAATGGGTGGCAAGAAGCATGCCAGAGCATATGGGCTGACATGGACCTCGATCATCCCATTCTGGCAGCATCCCAGCAGGAATCTGGGGGCTGATTCAGCTTCTTCCCAGCTAAAAACCAGCTCCTCCAGTCCCTCATCTGTGCTGGGAAACTGGCGACAAATCCTAGTTCAGGGAAACAGCACTGGGAGATCCTGCCTGCCCAGACTGAGCTTTGCTGTAGCCAGGATGCTCGGAGGGAACTCTTTGTGTACTTTTAGAAATCTATATGTACATCCGTCTATAGCTGTATGAAATAAAGTGACCCCAGGCCTCCCATCACACCTCCCTACAGCAGCTGCTCCACGTGTGACAGAACTGAGTATGCCGGATCCACAGCATCCCACAAAGGACTTCAGCCACTGTTTCCAGCTCCAACCCTTGGGATTTTTGCCTTACTGTGGCATTTCTGTATGGGAACCCTGCTTTCTAAAAATTAAAATAAAGTAAAATAAAATTGGAGATAGGAAGCAGTTTCCAGCTCTCTTGTGACTCCCAGGCATCAAAAATGAGCAGAGTCTGGCTCAGGGGAGTGATGAAATAACTCTAAATTCACTCTTCTGAGAGGGTGGTGAAGCCCTGGCACAGGTGCCCAGAGCAGCTTTGGCTGCCCCATCCCTGGAAGTGTCCAAGGCCAGGTTGGGCAGGGCTTGGAGCACCCTGGGATAGTGGAAGGTGCCCATGTCAAGGCATGAAACTGGGTTTCATGAAACCTTAAACCCTGGATGGGCTTTAAGGTCCCTTCCAACCCAGGCCATTCCATGATTCTAACTTCAGGTTCTAAAAGCTCACCTGGGCTTGGAAAAACTCACCTTTCTGAATCCCCAAAGCCCTTTAGCTGACATTGTCTGCAAGCCCTAGTCACCAAAAACGTTTTCTGCCACCCATCATCAAGATATAATTTTATTTTAAAAGCCTAGCAACTCAAATTCTGGCCCAAATTACATTTATAACTTAAATACAAATGAGGATTTAGTGAAAAAGCAACAGAAACAGGTTCTGGAGCCTGTAACTTTGCTCTGGGTTAACTAGACTTCAGATTTTACGGTATTTATCACTTCTGCTGAGTAGGTTTCTTAGTTCACAAACGAGGGGAAACCATAAGGTGCACAGAGGAGATGTGAAAACCGTATTTCCAGTCGGGGGGTGTTGTTTAGCCAGGGCATCACTGCTCCAGCACCACTCAAGGACTCCCCTCCATCACCCAGCACCCTGAGCCAGGCACTGATTCCAGTGATTTCACAGCACAGTTAAACGACTAGCCAGCCCAGATTAATTATGCAGCACTGGCACACACCAACCAGCTATTTCCAGGGTCATTTGCAGCTCAAAACCATGTGTTATTGCAGAAAACATCCTTTCCCCCGTTTTCTTTTTCTTTAATCAACCCACCGAATGAACCTTGATGTACTGAGCTTGTGATTAATTATGATGACGCCGGTTTCTTTGTCTGAAGGTTTAGGCTGACTTTGGGATTGCATTAATATGCAGATAGAAATGAATGGATCTGGCTTTCCTGGGGAGGACAGCAGCAAGATCTCCCACCTTCCTGACTCCAGAGCAGGCTGGGGCAAACCCAGGCTCTCAGCCCAAGAAATGCTTGTCTTGCAATTGATCATTTAACAGGGGAAAAAAATCACTATGAATAATTCCTAGAGGATTTTTTTTTCTCCTTTCAGAGTTACAAATTCTGCATAATTTGTACTCTTTTATTCCCTGAGCAAATCGGACCAGGAAGAACATGCAGGGAGGAGATGGGGGGTGGCTAGGATCCTGTGTGATCATGATGACATGCTCTTCATTGAAGAGCATCAAATGGTGATGGTCCCTAGGGAGCAGAACTAGCCACAGGATTAGAGAGAACTTGCCCATGGCTCAGCCTGCAGTGATGGGCTGATCCCTTGCAATACAACAGTGTGAGCACTGGGGCTCCTCCAGCAGGGACAGAGCCAGGATCCCCTTCCCAGCTCTCAAGGGTTGTGTGAGCCATATGAGACTTTCCATATTTTTGCCCTGTTGTAATGGGAAAGGAACCACAGCAGTTTGGGGAGGGGGCAGAGACACCCTCACATCACTATTTCAGCCCAATTCTCATCCCAAAGAGACCCAAGACACTCTTCTAGGAGGAGCCACACCTGAGCACTGAATGTGCCAGTTATCCTGGGATATACTGGTCAGGTAGCAGCCTTAGTGATGGATTCAGGGAGAGACAGCCCCGTACAATGACCAAACTGTCGCTTCCAGACCCATCATTAAACCCCATCACAAGCAGCTTCGCTGTAATTAAAGTTCATTTCCTCTTCCAGGCAGTAAAGGAAGAACAAGAAAACAATCTCAGAATCCTCCAAACCCTCCTGAAGATGTAATTCCCTCGCTGCAGATCCTGCAGCACCACTGCATAGGCAGAATTTTTCCATCTAAAACAGCAACATGTTAAAAAACATGAAAAAAATCCCTCACAAACCCTGCAAACAACACTCAAGGTCCTTTTATTCTGGGCTCAAAAGATCTTCACACCACCAGGCCTCATCCTCCATGGATGCTAAAGCCCTCAAATTCCACTTTCTCAGCTTTTGTCTGTAAATCAAAAGCCTTTTATGCACTTCCAATAGCAACAGATGGAGACCAGAGTGTGGAACTGGAGCTGCCAACGGGTGATGAGGGAGGGTCTGGAGGTGTCAGCACTGGAAAACCTCCACCATGGACTCAGGCTAGATCCTGACACAGCCATGGGTCCCCTGCACAGTACCCAAATTCCTCATCCTCAAAATGCCCCAAATTCATTCTGTGAGCACAAAACCTTGTTAATGAGACATTTCCCTTTCCTCAATTAAGCTGTTTTCCTTTGCCCACCCTCTCCCTCCTGTGTGGGGGCTCATCCTTCCCCCAGTTTCCAGCAGCTTCCCACTGAAGTGTCACTCTGGCTCCCAAGACAACGGCTGATGTTCTGAATATTTTAAATCTTATTGTTCTCCCCCAGCCCTTTCCCCGCTCCTTTTCTTGAAAATACCATCAAGCTTCCCATTCACAAAGACAGGTTTTCCCCTTTCCAGCAACAGGACCAGCCCTCAAGGATGGGTACCATCTTCAGAATCTCATTTGGGAATGATCTGGGTTTTCTCTGCACCTGCAGGAGCTGGAGCACGGAATTGCAATGGCTCCTGGCAGAATCCAATCCTATAGTGACGACACAGTGGTGCCACCAGTGATCCTGTTCCTCCTGCAAGGAATTACCCTAACATGGGAGACAGATGCAAAACCCAGCCAATGTTGGGGACAGGAAGGAACTGGGAGCTCTAGGATGTGGGATCTTGGCTCCCAGCTCCCCGGTAGCTGAGGCTGGTTTTAGACAGATGTTGCTGGGAATCAAGCCCAAGACAAAGAGCAGTTTCTCCATCCAGCAGGTCACATTTCATTGAAGAGCATCAAAGGGTGATGGTCCCTAGGGAGCAGAATTAGCCACAGGATTAGAGAGCACTTGCCCATGGCTCAGCCTGCAGTGATGGGCTGATCCTTTGCAATACAACACTGCCCATTGGCCTACATGCCAACTTCACACTTAGAGGGAAAAATAAAGTCCTTTGCAAGCCTGGGACAGCAACCACCAAAACAAACCCACCTGATGGGAGGTGGGTGCCCCCAGCCATAGCTGGACCCAGAGGCCATTCCTGATTGTAGATCCAAGCTCATCCTACATGGGAGCAGCAGAGCTGCCAACAGCCTGAGCTGCTCTCAGTGCCCAAAGCCCATCCCTGTCCGGAGGCTCATTAAGGAACCTGCTCCTGTCCTGATGAATTAAGTCTAAATGGCTCCAGTCACACCAGGATGTGGGAATTTGCCCCATGGCTTCCAGTCTCCAGACAAGCCTGGCTCAGCTCCAGCTGGGAGCACTCAGCACGGAGAGCACTCGGCAGGGACGTGCCAGGATCCTTCCAGCTGTGCCACAGGCTTGGTTGTGTCCCTGGAGACCCAAAGACAGCAGGGGTGTTCTGTCAGACAGGCAGGGATAGAGACAGTGACAGGGACGGCGATACAGATGATCGAGACGCTCCCCTCTCCTGCTGCCACCAGGCGGCCACGCCCCGCAGTGCACCCCTCACTGAGACACAGGCGGGACCATGGCAGCAGCCACCCACCCCGACCACCCCCAGGAGCCACGGCAGGTCCCACGGGACAACTGCCCACCGCTCCAAAGCAGAGGAATAGCCTGGGTTTATCAAAACTCAGTTTATTCCAAATGTTAAAAGATGAGTTTTTTCTCCTTTCTGCCTTGATTCATCAGCCAAAATACATTTTCTTTTCTAAAAAATCCAACCCCTTTGGAACTATTGTATAATTCCAGATCCACTCCCCCCAGCCACAACCCTCCCTCCTATTGCTATAATTTAGCTCTTTGCAGACCCTTCCTCACTGCAGGTACCTGGAAGGCACCTCCTGTAAGGAGAGGATGGAGCAGGCCGGGCACAGGAAGCAACGGGGAGGAATCCTGTTGTTTCCAGTGACTCCATGCATAGCTGGGGTCTGGGTGTCTGCTCAGCAAGGCCCTCACAGCAAATGAAGCTCCTTCCTCAGCAGTAAGTGAAAGAGAAAAAAATTTAAATAACAGTATTCCCACGCATGGGATGGATTTGGTTGCGTTTCCAAAAGCAATGACACAGAGTGCCCAGGACTGCAAAAAGCAGTGCTGGAGGTGGCTGCTGTGGCCATGGGGAGTGGGGAACTAGCTCCTGGCCTAACTGCCTGGGGGGGTGTTTCAGCTTAGATACCTGAGGGATGGGAGGCAGGAGCCTCCCTTCCCTTTTCCAGGGGTCACAGTGTGCTAGGCATCATCCAGCAGCATTCTCCCTCTCCAGGCAGAATATCCCCTTAGTAGCCACAAGGTCCGGATTAGAGGATAGAGCTTCCTGGGCACATTCCTGTTGGACTCAGATTGCCTGGAATGGGCTCAGAGGGGTTTGGTGGGGGGCAGCAGACAAACCCAGGCCAGAGAGGTAGGTGTATTTAGGTGAAGGGGGTGGAAGAGCATCCAGTTCAGCGGAACATGGGGATCTCAAGGAAACTGATACCCAAACCTGATTGCAGAGTGAAGAACAAAACACTTGGCTTTGCTGGGCTGGGAAATGTTAAAAAACCAGACGAGAAGTGGAAATCCATCCAGGCACAAAACCGGGATTAGTTTAGGACCAAGCAGACCTGGGGAGCTGACAGAGCACTGAGCACCACGGGAAAACAGACAAATATTTGCAGGGAGAACCCATGGGCACCCTGTTCCAGCCATGCAGGTGCTACTGGGCCCAGCTCCATGAGCCTCCTGCCCTCCCCAAGTAATTGTCTCCCCAGCCCAGGCAGAAGTTGTGGGGGGTTTGGGGGTGCTGTGATCCCGCTGGGCTCGGCTGTGGCGTTGTTTCATCAGCTCTGCTCTTTGTCACTGACCAGAAGCACCGTGTGCTGCCCACCACTGGACACTGCCAGCACCCGCCGGTTCTCCAGCTGCTTCCCCGTCATCTCCACGGGGCTCCAGACATCATCCTCCTCCCCCGTGCCCAGCTGGTAGTTAGTGCCCATTCCCCAGGCAAACGCTCGTCCTGCAACAGAGTTGAAGCAAGCTTTGAGCTCCAAGTGGTTGCACAATGGGAAGGGGACCTCGCACCCAGACAGTGAGTTTCTATGAGTCCAAAACACAAGTAGGAAGAAGAGGAGGAGCACTTGCAACTCAAACAGATGTTCTGTCACAGAGTCGAGGAACTTCTATCTGTTTGGGGAGAAAATTAAACCCACAGCCCACTCCAAACCTTTCTTCCTGCAGACCCTGCACAGAGACAAATGCAGCACCAGAGCATGGAGGTCTGCCATCAGCAGAGTCAGAGAAGAGACCATCAGGCCAACAACTCCCTCTTGGTCAACACCACATAACCAACCCTGTTGCCGCAGGCCCACAAACACATCTGATCACCCACTGCCCAGCTGCCCCCAGGTGATCGGCACCAGGACCTGGCTCCAGTCCCAACCCAGTTGGCAAACTGGGGACACAGTGTGCAGGGTTGGATGGAGGTATGAAGAAGGTACAGAAGACACTGTTCCCAACCCCGGCAGGCACTCACCATCACTGCTGACGGCATAACCAACTGACGCTCCGCAGGCCACCGAGGTGATACTGGGGAGCTCTGGGATAACTGTGGGTGTACTCTTCTCCTCTGCCCCTGTCCCAAGGCCCAGCCGGCCATACTCTGCCCTGCCCAGGCTGTAGGCTTTACCTAGAGCACAACGGATACAACAAGAGAGGTGACTTGAGGGGGGCAGAAGCTGCAGCAGGCCAAAGCTGGACCCTCTTCCCAGGTCTGACTCCTGAAGGAGCAGCACTCCTCCATACCGCACCCTGAGACCCATCCAGAAGGGGCACAGTGGGATAGAGACCCTTCAGCTCCCCAAAATCAGTAAGGTGAATTTGTGCAAAAACAGAGTTCACAACTGAGTCCAGCTCTCTCTGTTGTCAGCTTCCCTTTGCTACAATCTCACACCAACCTTGTTTCTTTAAACACTGAGAGCTTTGAGGGCTGCAGCACATCACCCTCATCCCACGAGCACCCTGGCCAGGATGAGGGCCATGGGATCCCCCCCATCCTGCTCTGTGTGACTCCCAGCCCACGTGTCACAGTGTCACTCACCCTCAGAGTCAACGCAGACTGTGTGGTGCTGCCCGCCAGAGAACCCAACCCAAGACTTGGTGGAGTTCTTGAAGCACGTGAGGTTCTGCGGGGAGAAGCAGGGCTCGGTGTCCTGGGTCCCTGCAGGGTGGGACGCACAAACCCGGGCCGATCAGGTCCACAGGCATAGATAGCGAGGCCAGGCTCCAGCACTGAGCCATCCCCCCTGGGGCTCACCTCACCAGAGACCAATACAGCCCCTCAGCCCCAAAATCTAATTTTTGCTCAAACCCAGCGGGTGCATGGGCTGGGACCTAAACCCAGAGCTATGCAGGGTGAGCCCCACCCCGATTTCCAGCTCTGGCGCTGTCAGTGTTTAGATTTTGGGGGACCCAGCAACTTCCCCCCCACAGGCCAGGGCAGCAGTGAACTGGCAGGAGATCTGGAGCAACACAAGTGAAACTCACCCAGCTGGTGGTAGTTGGAGAGGCCAAACCCATAGATGTGCCCCTCACGCGTGACGGCGAAGGTGAAATACGCCCCGCAGAAAGCGTCCTGGAAGCGCATTTTGCCTTGTCTCCCTTTGCCTTTGACAGGGACAAGCTGGGGGACCAGCAGCCGCTCTGGGGCAGAAGACAAAGTGTTATACAAGGACTGAGGATTTACACCCTCCCTGCATCTAAGGATCTGGCTCATTGCATTTAGGTCACTGATTACTCATAAGCCCTTGAGCATCAGGGACTAGGTCCCTTTGTTCCTCTGCAAAGGGCAGAGCTGGAGCCAAAGGATGCACCTCTGAAAACTAAATCCACTCACGCAGTCCTTTCCGTCCTCCTCGGTTGGCAAAGAGTGCTGGCACTCTGCCCAGCTGGCCCTGTTCACCACAACCACACGTGAACAGGTCGCCGTCCACTGTCAGCATCACCAAGTGGTCATTTCCTGGGACAGGAAGGAGAGAGATGTCATGGAGAAGTCTTCAGCCAGCCCTGGGGGCTGAGATCCCACAGGTAAACCCCAGTTGTCCCAGCTTTGTGGGCTTTAGTGTACTGGATACCTCAACACCAATTGTGCTGCCACCTAGAACTCCAGGACCTCCCCCTTCCTGACCCCAGGAATTCAAAGCAGATGTTCTGGGAAGGTGGTAAGGACACAGGTGTGCCCCATCTTCCCTTGTGCCCCAGACAAGCTCCCTGGCTGCTGTGCTCAGCTCCCCAGGCTTCATTAGAGAGCACGTGCTCTGGCTCCACGGGGTCACAGTTCAGGCCATTCTTGGAAGGCATTCTACATCAGACTGGTCAAATATTAACCCAATGTGTGAATCTTTTGGAGCTAACATATCTGTTTAGGCTAAAAGGTCTGCTCTCTAGAGAGTCAGAGATGAGCAAGTACACCCTTCTACCAGGCTCAGAGCAAGTCAAGAGGGAGGAAAAGGTCATGGACATTCCTCAAGGGTTGTGACAGCCTCGTGTACCTGCCTGACTCTGCACACCCCAGGGCACTGCTCACCTGAAACTATTTTAACAACAGGTGCATCGAGCTGGAGCAGCAAAGGAATGGAGCTTGTCTTCATGGGCTCCAGCAAGCCAATCACTCCATTGTTATCCTGAGAGGAGAGACACAGGCATGAGCCACAGGAGCAACAGCCACCAGCAGAGCTTCCAGCACCTGAAGGATGAGCGTACCCGGAAGGAGCCCCAGACAAAGACCCTGCCGTCCTCAGTCAGCGCTGCCGTGTGACTGTCCCCTGCCGACACCTGCACCACCTTCTCCTGCAGCTCCACCGGCCCTGGAGAGGTCTCAGACCCCTCAGCTGAGGTGTCGCGTCCCAGGGCACCTTCATCGTTGCAGCCAAAGGTGTAGATCTGCAGATTGGGGTGCAAGTGGTCAGGATGGAGCCCAGAGGGGCAACAGGCTGAGTATGAAGTCAGGGGACAGAGACTCACCAGGCTGAATTATCACAGAATCATGGAATGGTTTGGGTTGGAAGGGACCTTAAGGTTCATGTCAGTCCACCCCCTGCAATGGGCAGGAAACACTGTCCAGCCTGGCCTGGAGCATATCCAGGGATGGGGCAGCCACAGCTTCTCTGTACCAGAGCCTCAACACCCTCACAGGGAAGAACTTCCCAATATCACATCTAAAATGGCAGTGTCACCCATCTACTACCTGTCAATGTGAAACCATTCCCCCTTGTCCTATCACTCCATGCTCTTGTCCAGAGTCCCTCTCCAGTTCTCTTGCCAGCTCCTTTCAGGCACTCCTTTTGACCCCTCTAGAATTTTGTGGTCCATTGCACATGGACCATGCTCACCCTCAAAGCTGGAACAAGATGTGGGGAGAGCAGTGGCTGATTCCTATCCCCTGCTCCAGAACACATCCCAGAACTCACTGCACTCACCTTTCCCGTCTGGCTGAGGCACACCGTGTGCATCCCTCCAGCTTCCACCTGCACCACCATCTCCGGCAACGTGACCAGAGCTGGCTTCTTCCTCTCCATGATGTCCTCACCCAGGCCCAGCTGGCCGACATTACCCTGGCCCAGTGTCAGTACCAGCCCAGGCTGTGAGCGGTGTGATGGGTGGCTGACTGTGGGGTGGGAGGGGGAGAAAGAACATGTGGGGGTACAAGTTTCCTGGTAAAAATCACCCCTAGGAAAGTGGAAGGGAAATTCCCAGGGATTTTTCTTACCTTTAACCTTCTTTCTCCCAGGAGACTCTTTTACTGGCACAGGGTTCTTCACACTGCGTTTTCCTGGCATCTTGGAATCTAAACGCCAAAAAGAACCTGTAAGGGGTCACCAACCGAGCTGTTTTCTGCTTGAGGTGTCCCCTCCACCTTAGAAAACCACCTGAGGGACTGCTGACTGAGTTGGGATTCGAACACAGATCCCTTCTCCTACTCTGGGAAAATGGATAGTTTTCCCTTTTGTGTTTTATGTATACTCCCTATCTCATGCAGATGTAAACCTCTTCAGATTTCAGGTTCAGGCAGGCGAGAAGGAAGGGAAAAAGAAGAGGGAAAACAGAAGAGGGAAAATGGGGAAAGGGAAGAATAGGAGCCGAGCTGTGTGCACGTCCTCTCTCTCCGTTCCGCATGGCCCGAGCACCGCCCCCCGCCCCTTCCCGCCGTTCGAATTCCCCGCGGCGCCGCCTCACGTGGGGCCGCGCAGGCCACGGGCCGGACCGGCCGTTCCTCCCGCCGCCTGCAGCTCTCCCTGTTGGTCGGTCGGCTGCGCCGAGGGCGGCCCCGGGTTCGCCGGGCCCCCCGCGCCCCGGTCCGCGTCCCCATCCCCGTCCCTCCGCGGCGCCTCCCGCCGCTCTCCCGGCCCGACCCCGCCGCGCTCCCTCACCACCCTACGGCGCCGCCGCGCTCCGCTCTGCGCATGCGCGGGGCCGCGCTCGAGGGCTCTCCATGGCGCTGCGCCCCCTGCCGGCCGGCGGCTGCCACGGCCGGGCCCGGTCACTGCGCAGGCCGGACGGGCCAGGCCGGACCGCACAGGACAGGCCGGACCGGATGTCATGAGGGCACGTAGGGCAGGACAAGGGGACAGGAAGACACAGAAAGACAGGCAGCACAAGGCAGGGCTATAAATTGGAAATACGTTGGCCCCCGAGCAATACACCCGTGTCAGTAACTCAACTTTCCTATTCTAACCTCCAGAGGTGCCTCCAGCCTGCAAGGCTACAGCCAGCCGTGAAGAACACAGCTGCCGCAAAAAAATGACAATTTAACGCACAGAACGATAACGAACTGAGTATTGAAATTCAGCAAGTCTGAGCACTCATCTATTCCAGCAACCTACTGCTGCTTGATGTGGAAAATACACTTTCACTCTTGGAAGACAAACCAGATAAACTATTCAAGTTAACTGGAAGACAGCAACTTCCTTTTATTCAATGGGATAAATTGCCCCTATTCCACCAATTAATTCTGCTGTTCCAGTACAGCGGCCTGCATTTGGCCCAACAGCGTTATTTGACTAATAAAATCAAGACCCAAATTACGAGCTAGGCTGGTACACCAGCCTTATCTGCTTTTTTACACACCCCGTTCACAGGGGTCATCTGCGGCCCACGTTATTGGAAAATCTTCAAGGAATCACCTTTCAGTATTTATCCCAGGCTTATGTTGGGACTTGTCTGATGGGCAGATACACAGCCATCCTAATCCTTTCCCTGGGCACTTCATGGCAAAGGACAGGACATCTGCCTAACTGCTGGTGCCGGTTTCATCCAACCCATATGAGAACCACCCCCCTAAACCCACCCAATGGCATCACTTCCCTGACAAAAGAGTAAGGGAACGAACATTACCCCTCCCTGCTCCCCCCCTCGTCCCTCCTCCCAAGCTACATCCCGGGGTAACAGACTCCACTAACCCTGCTTGACTTAGCCCTTCACGATATCAAGCATTTCGTGCTCGTAGATCATCTAAACCTGGACTGAACGTAGGACCCGCTCATAATCCAGCCTGAAGAGAATGTTAGTGCATTTCTGCACCCTTCACTTTTTTGAGACAGGTCAGCAGCACACACGAATCGCACTTCTACACAAGGGAGAGGCACCACCAAGAGCGTCAAGTTTTCCTTAATGTTCATATCATTTGCCAAAAACACACCAAGCCAAAGCAAATTAAGTTTATTGAGTTGTCTACTGTAGGCAGGTACAGATTTCGAGATCAACACGAGAGTAAGGGCTGTATTTCAGGGCCTAAACACACAAACTACTGCTTCCACCCACATCCTATAATGCACCCACTTTCAGCGTTAACTTCTGTAATAACCTGCCCCCACACAAGGTCGAATCGATGGGAAGGTTTTCAAGTGTACTCCACAAGAGAGCACACGCCTTTTTAACTTAGCCTTTACCCCTGCCCTCCCTCCCTTCCTCCTCCCAGCATCCCCAAATCAACTCCTTCTTGCTGGACCAGCCAACCCCCCTCACGTCTGCCCTTCACCTTCCAGTTGCACTTTGGCCAACCCACCCCGCAGCCCGTGGATTGTCTTTCCTTCCCGCGCAGCTTACCCATACCGTGTTAAACTCCAGGCCCTGCTCCATCCATTACTCCACAGAACCCAGGAAGTGCACGTTCCACCAAGGCACCCGGGACACACGTTATTTTCCGTGCTCCAACCACGTGCTTTAGAAGACCCCTTAATTCACACATCCCTGGTTCCATCGCGTTTTGATCCTTATGGCTACATTTTAATTACACACAGTGCACTAACAGGGCTTGAGAAACCACCTAATTTGGGCAGATTCTTAAATATACTCACCCTTTCTCACTAGAGGCAGATTTTTCTTCGCCATTTCGTCCCAGCACTTTCTGCAATATTATAGGAAAGGAAGATCTTGTTTTTTCTGCTCTTTTCTCGTGTCCCACATTACACAAAAAGAATTTTAAGTTCGGTAAACAAATAAATTTATCTCCTATGATTTTTTTTTTATCTGCTAACATTCATAAGCGGATTTTTTTCCCCTTTGAGATTCAGGAAGCATTTCTTTTTCCCATCTATCAAAATTCGAAAACAATCGTAGAAGCTAGGAGCCTGCGATCTGAACTTTCGTTACCACCACCTATATAAGCCGATCTAATTATTCTATGGACATTTTGGGAACAGGTTAAACTAACCTGAAATGCAAGGTTAAATTTAAAGGAGAAGAGCTTCACTAGACACAATATCACATTTTAAACGCGGTTATTACCTCCAAATATCGTGCTCCAATTAAAATTTTTCAGTTCCGGTACTGAAAATAGAAAAAAAATGTTTTTTTAAGGATTTGCTCAGAGCTTTTACTTTTCTTGGTCTCCCTCCCAGTTCCGCACGTGCTCCCCGTCCCACCCTGCGTGTCAGTGTTTGTTTCCTGCATGGTTTGTCTCCTCTGTCATGGCCCAAGGGCTCAGAGAAGCAGTAGGAATATGCAGGCTGCAGGCTCGTGGCCCGGCTTGTTCTCCAACGTCGTGGAAGGGGACTGTACGTCACGGGCCCGAGGGCCTGCGCTCCCGTGCGCCACACGGACAGAGCCGAGAGAGAGCGACTTCTCCGGATATCCACGTCGGACCTTAGTTTTCAACATTTACGACCACCTTGATCTCCCCGCGCAATCCCCCCGCATCCCCGCCCCGCCGCTCACGCGGCATGGCCACGTGACGGATACTCACACTGGAGCGAGCTGGACAAACCGAGTTTAACTGGCTTTGGCGGAACCTGTAGGAAAAAGAATGCTCTGAAGGGCGGCTGAGGCGGCGCAGGGCGACCTCGCAGGACCCACAGCCACGTCTAACTCACGGCCTATTTAGCGTTAAAATAGGTACGCTGTGGGCATCCGCTGGCAGCGTGCCGCTGCTAGGCCACTAGGACCTGACGGCACAGCAAGATAAAGGGGGTGAAGGGTATAAAGGGTAAAAAGGATATATACCGAGTGAATCATACCTATGACCTCCGCCGCTCCCAAGCGTGAAAGAGGCCGGGCTACGCCGCACGGTGACTTTTATAGAGCGTGGGGCGGGGCTAAAACGCGCGCGTGCGTCCCGCGCGGGGGCGGAGCTAAAATGCGAGCGTGCGTCCCGCGCGGGGGCGGGGAAAACCGAATATGGGCATAGGCGCCGGGGCCAGCAGCCGGCGAAAGGGGCGGAGCCAGCGGCGCCTGCGCAATGGCTGAAACGGCAGTTAGCGCACGCGCAGTCTGAAGGGCGCGAAAAGCCGCGGCCTCAGGGGAAGCGCCGCCATGTCTGACCCGCCCTCCACCCCCGTCAGGAGCCGCCGGTCACGCCCCTACATAGATCAGTTGAAAAGACACGACCACACAAGAAAGGGTTTAAAAAAAAATCCTAAAATACTTTTATTTAATAATTAAAATCTGTTGCTGAGGAGACTGATATACAATGCAATGGCGGCTGTACAGGGGATGCTGTGAGGGAAGAGCCTCCAGCGGATGCTGGGCCATGGCCGGCCTGTTGCCACACTTATCTGTGAACAAGATGAAGTTCTTCTCTCCCTCCCCACCCCCGAACCCCGCACAAGTGGCATCTCACATGTAGTTTAATTTTGTGCATAATACAGCAGTGGCCCTACCAGATTTTTTTTAACCCGCATTGAGGAAGAATTTTTGTCTCAAAAGACAAATACCATATTTTTAAGGTCACTTTTTAAACTTATTCTTCCCCTCCTATTGACCCACACAGTGAAATTATCAAGTTTCCAGTAGGTTTAGCTGTAAAAATGAGAAAAAAGGCAAGCTTCAACCCTGATTTGGGAGAGTAAAAAAATCTGAGAGAAAGCCACAGTAAAAAGGACTGACTACTCTCACAGTTTTCCCAAATGAAAAATTTTAAAAAGGCAACAGTCATTTTTCCTGGTTCTGTAATTTGTTAAACAAGCCTAGATATCTCAGGATCTGTTAAGATCACAGCAAGTGTGAGAGAGTGCAGAGCAAATGCTTTATACATCTGTTGGGGTTTTTTCTTTTTTTTTTTTTTTTTTTTTTTTTACAAAAAGATGCAGCATATGTTAATACCTATACAATTCCCTTCCAGGACAACAAACAGTTGGTCAGTAGTGATTCAGGGCATTAAGGACATGACAGATACAAGCAAAACCCCCCCAAAATAACAAGTGCCATGTCAGTTGTCTGCCAGGGTTCTCTGTACACAGCTAATATACACACACACACGCTTCAGAGCACATGATCTCCTCAGCTTCCCAACATTAGAGCTGCCTTTTTTTTTTTCTCTCCTCCTCATGGAAAGGAGGAGGAAATGAGGAGTTGCATCCCAAGACAAGTCTGTACAACTTGGGATGGAAGGGGTTGTTCCCCTGGGCACGGTCTCCTGGCAGAATCATATTGCTGAGCCACACGAGGTATAGTGTCAGTTCCAGCCTGATGGCATGAGAGATGTGTTTGTTCCAGTGAAATGCTACATTCAGACAGGATTCCCCTTCCCTGGCCGAAAGCCCTTTTCTGGATATGTTTGGAAGGCAAATCTTGGAAGAGCTGAGGTTCCACTCTCACTGTATTGCCTAGGAGAGGGATACAGAGAACTTCCAGCCCTCCCCGGTTTCTTGCTCCCTCCTTGGAATATTACGGTCGATGGTATCTGAAAGCCAAGTGAAAAATCTGAGTGTTATCCTTGGAACTCAGGTTAAATGGTTACTTGGGCCAAAGATGGCCAAAGAGAGTAAATTGAATTATCTCAGAACTCTCAGCCCTCAGGGAGGGTCTTAACATCAAACAATTTCACCTCCTGTGCTCTGCACTCAACTTAGCCATACAGAGCTGGAAGGAAAGGAATCACTTAGGGCCATGATCCAGAGGTGATTACACAGATTACACCCAAGGTAACTCATTAGCAAGGTGTTTGGTGGCTCTGGCTGCACATCTCTAGCCCCAGAAAAGCTCACTCCAGCTGCAGCTTCACACTAGTTTCAGATACACCTCAAACTAGACACTAGTTACTGAGCCTCCAGGATGAAAGCCCCAGTTTAAGGAAAAACAACCCACTTTGTGTCTGCTACTGCTCCAGTCACCCCCCCAGGACCGAGACAGAAAGGGACATTAATCTCCAACTGCTGCACAAATAATTTTTCTAAGGTTTTACTGTTTTGCCACTAAGCACTGTCCTTGCAGCACAGCTCTGACAGTTCTAACAAACCAAAACTCTGAACACATTCTCACCTGGTGAACTGCTTGCTCTCCTCATGCACTTCCATTTCACAGCTCTTAAACTCATTCAGCTCCTTCCTGATGGCTGCCTGCACACAGAGAGAGAATTTTTTTGGAAAGGAGAGGGCTCAGATTGCAGCACCCACCCCAGCTTTCACAATCCATTAACACCAAGCTGAATTTAATCTGCACCTCCCCGAGGAGGGCTGGGCAGTCCCCAGAGGTGGCTGGGGAGAACAAGGACAGATGGCTCCCTGCCAGCTTCTTGAGCCTGCAGGGAACTGCATTGCTATGACCAATACAGTATCCTTGCTGTGTCCAGAAAAAAGAAAAGGGTCTAGAGCACCATGAGCAGCTGAGTGAGGTGTGGGGGAAGAGCCTGGAGAAAAGACGGCTCAGGGGGAACCTTCTCACGCTCTACAGCTCCCTGACAGGAGGGTCAAGACAGAGGGGAGTGGATCACTTCTCCCAGGTAACAAGTGACAGAACAAGGTGAAACAGCCGCAGGTTGAGCCAGAGG
Organism: Acrocephalus scirpaceus scirpaceus; assembly: GCA_910950805.1. Lineage (NCBI taxonomy): Eukaryota > Metazoa > Chordata > Aves > Passeriformes > Sylviidae > Acrocephalus > Acrocephalus scirpaceus. The sequence goes on from OU383796.1 coordinate 135,605, forward strand.
AAGTTTAGATGACATACAAGGAAAAATTTCTAAATGGAAAAGGCTGCGGCAGAATTACCATCACTGGAAGTGTTCAAAAATGTGCCAGATGGGGCACCTGGGGTCATGGTTTAGTGGTGAACATGGTGGTGCTGGGTAAACAGTTGTTCTCCATGATCTTCAAGGGCTTTTCCAACCTTAAGAATTCCATTATTTTATGATTCTTACATCACTCAGAAGCTGAGGCAGAACCACATTGGCCTTCAGACTGTGCCCACCTGGGCTCCACCTTGCCATGAGGCAGCAGAAAGCAAAGCTGGGACAGCACATGCAAGTGAAGGGACACAGGTGGGGTGGCAGAGGGAAAGATGACGAGGTGAAGCCAGAGGAAGACAGCAAATCTCCTTGGCTCACACCCTTTTGAGTGGACCACTCTGGTCTGGCTCCCCTTCCCATCTGGGGCCAGGACACTCTCAGTTACCTTGTCAGCTGGTGTCAACTTTGTCCATGGCTTATCTGCCCGCCGGTCATAGTCTTGAGCATCTGTTACTTCCACATATTCATTAAACCTCAGGATCTTCCTGGCCTGCAGCTCTGCCACTGTAGGCCTTTGGCTAAGCTGAACACCAGCAAAAATAAAGGAGGTTAGTCTGAGCCTTGTCCACAAAGCAGATCCAGGACTAAGCACCCCAAGCAAAACTAAAACCAGTTCCCTCACTGTGCCTTAACCACAGACACTACCAGATCCTGCTCGCAGCCTGCAAGGGAAAGGTAAACCTCTTACAGACTGGATACTCCCACTGGGATCACAAAAGCCAGGCTAGGGCACACACTGGGAGCCACACTGTCATGGAGAAGGACACTGAGGGGTGTGGGAACAGCTACAGGGGTGAGTCCTGCATAACACCCCTAAACACAGCTTCAGCAATGGCACCACTCACACTTCACACCCACAGGCCTTGGGGAAGCTTTTCCCAGCCATGAGTAACAGTCACAGGTAACTTGTATGTAACAGCTAAAAGCAGTTGTTACTCTGCTCAGCTCCCACACTGCTGTTACTTTAGAAATGGATTTTAGGGAGCCTGGTGTCAAGTCGTGGCTGCTGAAGCACTGTTTTAAAAGCAGCCAGGCCAGCAAAACTTTCAAGTGTCAGGTGCCAAATTTAGTTCTCATCTCGCTTGTTACACTTGCTGCCAGCTCAGATCTGACACTGACAAACATGGCCCTGGTGCCAATGGCTCACCGTGGGTGACAGTCTACATTCCAAAGTCACTGCAGTCCGAGGGCACTGAGGACACTTACACAAGAGCCGTGTGACTTCCCCCACAGCACGGTACCTACAACGTGCTCACTGCCACCATGCCCAGCAGCCCTGCCAGGTGGCTGTCACCGTGGGAGCCAGCAGTACCTTTCTGGTCAGCCGGCGCTTGATCTCGCGCTTCTCAGCTTGACGGTCAGCTTCATTTTTCGCTGCCAAGGGGAAAAAAAAACATTTTTCATGTAAGCATCAGGCTTTGAAAAGTGCTTTCGAGGCTTGAACAAAGGAGAGTATTGAGCTGGATGAGATTATCTATTATCTATTATCTAGAGATCTAACGGCTTAGGACAGAGAGAGTGCAGTACAGCTCAATACCCCATGTCACCTCCTGAACTGGCAGGGGCAAATATGCCCCTTATGCAGCACCAATGAGTCATTCATGTCAAAGATTAATGGCCATATTGCCAAAATACATCCAAGCCACTGTGCAGCTCCATTCTTCACAAAGCTATTACAGTTTAAAAGAAAATAACAGCACAGATAAATATTTTAAATGGAAGCTTCCTGAACTGACATTCCCATTTCCTTGAGATGTTTATTTAAAACTCTTGCAGAACAAGATATGGCCAAGAAAAACAGTCCTGACTTCATGATGCACTGCTGCTTTAGAGATCATGCAAGGCAATGCTGCAATGTCTGGAACACAAATAAAGTCCAGCCCAAACAAAAATACCTTTAACAGTCCTTGCTGTGTAACAGCAGAGTCTGAACCAGTCCACCGACTCTTCTCTGAGGTGGCAGGCATGGGACAGCTATTCTGTCCATAATCATATGATCCCAGAATGGGTTTGGTTGGAAGAGATGTCAGTTATCACCCAGTTCCATCCCCTGCCATGGGGTGGATACTTTCCACTCTATCCCAGATTGCTCCAAGCCCCATCCAGCCTGGCCTTGGACACTTCCAGGATGGGGTGGCTTCTCTGGGCAACCTGTGCCAAGGGCCTCACCACCCTCACAGGGAAGAATTTGTTCCTAACATCTAATCTAAATCTCTTTCAACTTAAAACCATCCCCACCTGATAAATTAAAATGTTAAAAAGGTATTTCTCAGGACCACCAGAGAAGTGCTACTCACGCTGAAGGATGTTCCTCTGTTCCAGTTCTTCTGCAGTTGGCCTCTGACTCAGTCGCCTGAAGAGAAGTATGACAAGTGCAGAATGATGTATCTGGTCACTCATCAGTAGCAGATGAAAGATAAAACTGCCTGGTTTCAGTGCACTAGACAGCCTCCTCCACACTCCTCACTCACCACTGAGGATCACTGCTGCCCTGTTTTACACTATGCTCTGCTCAAAGAGCTGCTCAGCCACTGGCACAGCTTTAGGAAGGGCTATGGGCTCTCCAGCTCAGAAGCAGCTTTGCAAGGAGCTCAGACAGCAGAGCCTGGACTGCCACCAGTCCCAGCTTCATCCACCACCAGCACCCACCCTGCATCCATCCACACCTTTTTATACCATCTGTGTTTTACATGTCTGTAATCCTTGAGATTTTACCCTCTCAGTTCATTTAACCTCTGGAAACAAGGGCCTGTCAGGGGGGATATTGTTCAACTCCAGGGGGAACTCCAACTTTTTTAACAGAGGAGGAACTGCAACACTCAACCTCCCAGCCCTGCTCCAGCTGCTGTGCCCAACCACCCACCCTATTCCAGCGCAAGCTGTTTGGACAAGGCACCAACTTTGTCCAATCCCACTCTGCACACACTGTGCCAGCAGTCACGCTGATCATCATCATAATCTGTACCTGATCAGCGTTGTCCCAATCTGGTGACGGATTTCATTCCACTCCTCCTTGCTCTTCCGAGGGAAGACGATCTTCTCCTCCTGCGGTGCAGTTGTGCTCCCCAGCTTTATAGCGAGTGTATCTTTCCTCTTCACTTTGTTGGCCAGCGTGCCTGTGGGGAGGGAGAGCAACAGGATGCAGCTCAAGGCTGCTGAGCCTGCCACAGCAATCCCAGCCCTGTGCCCCTGGGAGTTGTGCTCTCCCTGAGGGAGAGCTGTCCTCTCTCCTTGCTCTTCCCAAGCTCTGCACTCACTGCACAGCAGCAGCAGCCAGCACTCCTGTGAGACATCACATGCTCACCTAACGCTGTCCTACCTGAGGGGCTGGGACAGCACAGGCTGTCACAGGAGCCATCTCCAACTGAAGGGGTGCACTCAGCAGGTGAGCGCACAGGTTTGGCTGCAGAGCCTTGGAAAAAGCAAGGCAGAGGACACGTGCTACATCACGTAACCAAGTACCAGCTGCTTTGAAGTGCTGTGGGAACCAGCACCTTGATGCAGATCTCAGTGCAGCCAGGCACCAGTTCAGCAGAGCAATAAAAAAAGCTACCCTCAATGTCAAAGTCTTACTGTTATGGCTTTCATCTTCCTCCTCATCCTCATCATCTTTATACAGGATGGGCCCCTCTGAGTCAGAGTCGCTCATCCCTTCATCTCCTTCCTGCTCCTCCGGGACGATCTGGGGTACCAGTTTGGGGATGACTGTGACAGATGGCATATCTCCAATATACACACGAGGACCTGTATTCTGTTCCTCTTCCTGGTCATCTTCTTCCTCTTCCTCATCGTCTGGACTAACGAGAAGCATGCTATTACACCTCTAACACACGGCACATAGGCTGCAGAATATCCCTAGAATCAATACATCCTTAGCTCTCCTCAGGGAAGCCCAGAAACCAGAGGTGCAAGAGCCACCGCAGGATCCTGCACTGTCGCCTCTCTTCAAAGCACAGGGAGCTCTGGCTGAGGAAATGACAGAAGCAGGTTCTGCAGAACCAAAGAGCCCTCTGACCCCACTAGTTTGTGACTGGAGATTCAGCTCTGCGATAACATGAAACAGTCCTTTACCCACTTATGTTTAGCAAAATGAAAGGCTAAGGAAGGCCACAGAAGGATGGAAACCAGGATCTTGTTTGGTCTTGGTGCAGTTACAGACAATCCAGGCCTGGATTCCTGGCATCAGCCTGTGTTTGTAGCCTGGAACCCATTTCCCTTTGTGGGCAATAAAATCCTAAAACCATGAGTAATTTCATGGGGAAGATGCTCTGGCTTTTAAGAGGCTAAAACATGGTTTTGGCCAACAGGGAAAGTGGTTTCAGCAGAGGCCTAAGCCCTGCCCAGAGCCATCCCGACTATCACAGCACTGCAGGAGCTGGGAGTGCTGGCACACGTACAAGGAGGTACTCACACTTTGAGCATCTCAATGGTGACCGGCAGGGATCTCGTCCTGCCCAGGGTACCGTTGTCTTCTCCGAAACCATCGTTTTCAAAGAGCAGTGAGTGAGCCCTGTGGGACCCCTCAGGAGGTGGGGTGACAGGCAGAGGGCTGGCCAGAGCCTGCTGTATACGAATGTGCAGTGGGATTTGGGGCAGGCGAGGCAGCATGTGGGTTTCACCAAACCCTTGCTCTGCCGTCCTCCTTGACACTTCTGTGGACCTGAAGTCTTCAGGAGGAGGAGGAGTCTCCTTGGGCAGGTCCAGGGAACACGGTGGGTCTAGGACAGGTGTGGAGGTGGGCAGGGCCACACGTGGAGGTTCAGGGGGTACATGGGTGGGCAGTGGCGGCGAGGGTGAAGGTGGTGGATAAGCTGAGGTCACGTGCAGTGGAACCGGTGCGGGGCGACTTGCTGTCACTGTCCTGTCATTTGGGGGCTTGGAGGTGACAGGCTCTGACGTATTGTTAGGCAGGAGGCCTCTCTTTGGGGGGAGAGGAGGGGAAGGCTTAGACAAGGCAGTACCACTGGTCATTACTTGGGAAAGTTCAGCTGAAAATAAAAAACACAAAAGCCACAATGTTTAACAGGGTATTTTCCAGATAACCTTCACCAGTGTAGAAAAAGCACGGTAACACACTAAGAGCCTTGGACTAAGCACTTTCTGCTACTTTTTACTGGAATGTCATACCAGAAATAGCCAGGATGCAAGGCTCTAGTTTGTCTTTCCAGCAGCCAAAAACAAGCAGGCTGAAACAGGTTTGTGCATCCTGCTGCTTCGGAGAGAGAGAGAAATGGCACCAGCCCTTGAAAGACAGCACAGAAGCCTGCCCAGGAATGCAGTTAAGTGGGCACTTTATGGCTGTATTTACAGCATAAAAGGAATCCAAGACATCCAGGACACCCCAGACTCCAGTTGTGTTAACAGCTCCCCTGCACATTAAAGAACTTCTAAGGAAGACTCAAGAAGTCTTACTTTTTGCTCAGAAGCAAAAATCAGCACAGCTAACAGTGTGCTCCCACCTCTTATATTCATCCATCAGATCCAGCCCAAGAACATCCCACTGCCAGCAACTCCTCAGGATGAGGTTCTGCCTTATTCCCTCTGAACTCTGTTCCTTAAGCTCCTTATAAACTCATCTGCCACTACGAAGTAACTAGAAAAACGTCCTAAAATACCTAAAGCCTTTAGTCTAAATATTTTCTGTTTGATGGAGAAGAGAGGAAGAAATAGAGACATGAAAAATGCCTGCAGTGTGCAATCACAGGACCCTCAAACGCCCCTCTGTTCCCAGGGAAATTGCACCAGTAAAGACTGCTCTTGCTTTAGGAGTTTGCAGCTTTTAACATCCATGTATCCATGGCTTCTGGGGCTTGTAGAGGCTTTGCCTAAAGCGGCTGAGACCTGCTGCACATTTCCCTGGTGCAGGTGACAGTGACACACAGATGTCCTCAGAACAGAGCTGGGAAAATCCGCAGCACAGACACCACGAGAGGGTGCTGCAAGTGGGAATTTCCTGAGATAAGGCCACATAACTGAAGAGAGGTGGGCACATTTTTGAGATGTTTAGCATTTTTAGACTTTCCCCTTGTAGATTAAGGGCCAGATTGTGCAAAACACAGAGTGCCCTCATTTCCCGCCCAAGGGACTCCAATGTCTCCTGAGCAGTGCTCCAAGCCTGGCGGCCCAGGCTTCAGGCACCTCTGGGTAAGAGCAAAATTTGAAAGGGAGTGAGGAGCTGGCAGAAGGAAGCTGCTGCTTGAAACACCGGAACTGCTCCGGGGATGAGAATCTTGGGGACAGACAAAGGGGTGACCTGGACAGTAACACCCTCCCCTGCCTCAGGCTGTAACAATGGCACAGGACACCTCTGCAGTCAGAGCAGGCACCAAAGACCCGTGGAGAGCTCACAAAGCAAATTCCACTCCTGCTGTTCAACAACAGTGACAACACAAGGCTCACACAGCAAGACCGCAGCTCCAGCTCCATCATGCCAGACCAGAGGGCTGTGGAGCCTCCTCTACATCTGCGTTCATACCAGCAGACAAAAGAGAACTGCCTGTTCTCTCCTCCCCTGCACACCCCGCAGGTGCTCCCAGCCCATGCTGTTGGGAAGAGGCAGGATAGCTCCAAACACGTTGGACATGCTGGTATTTCCAGCCACATGTTTTGTTCCACAAGTACCTCCTGCAATTACTGCTGGGGCATTTCAAATGCCACCTTGCAGTGTGTGCAAGCAGCTTAAAGAAAACAAGAAGGTATTTCACAGAGTGCTCAAGCATGGTCAGGCTAATCAATCTGGTCTGGCACATGGGGGGTTGTTAATACCATACCAAGGCCATTCCAAAACTTGCCAGAGCAAGATGAGCCCCAAGCAGAGCAGAGCCATCTGTCCACACTGAAAGCAGTGGCCCAGGCTATTCAGATGGCAACCTGCACATCCAGCACTGCCTCTCAAACCACATCTGGGTAACACCTCCAGTTTCTGTGATAGCAGGGCAGACCTGTCAGATTGATCCTCCCAGGAGCCTCCCTCCTGATCTCTGCTAACCTCTGCTAACCCTGTCCAAAGATCAGGAGGTGTCTGTGAAACAATTGCCTGAAATGCCAACAGGCCATTGCTGCATGGAAGTCATCCCAACTCTCAATGTTGCATCTTTAAGATCACCAGAACTCCCACAGAGAACAGAGACTAAATGACCTTTAAGAAACTCTTGCCAAATCTTCTGCTTAGAAACGTTAGAGATAAAAACATTTAATTCCCTGAATGGGAAGATTCAGTTCAAATTACAGTTGAGCTGATATATCTATGGGACAAGACTCATATGTCAATAGCCCAGCCACAGACCTTAGAGGAAGTGCCTGAGTATAATCAGGAAAGTCTGAATTATCCCTGCCAGCTCCTGGTCTCTGCTCTAAGTGGAAACCACATGGCCTGGCACTGACAGCCACGACAGACATTGTTTGGTGTGATGTGGATTTTTTGGGTTTGTTTGTTGGTTTGGGTTTTTTTTTCCCAAGATCAGCTGAAAGAAGGAGTTGTCACTCCACACTCTCACAAAGCAAAACCTCATCCCCCATTCCCCAATCCCAGCTGAATCCCAGCCCCCAGTGAAGCATCAATATTCAGACACTGTCTTAGAGTTGACAGAGAACAGGCAGGCAAGGATTCCTTCCTGCAGGTAGCTGCTGGGAACAGACTGGATAGCTCATGGCAGAAGACTCCAGTAATTACACTGTTCCCAGAACGTGTGTGTCCTGGCTTTAACACTGGCAGATTTGTGCTCAGGAAAGATGGTCAGACATTCTGATGGAACTAAAAATCTTCCCTTATGAAGGGAAGAGTCTTGGAGCAGTGGCTACAGAACATCTCAGGGTACAAAAACCAGCTTACGGGGTCACTTACCTATTAATGAGTTGCTATTTCTGTTGACGGGTTTGGGAGGAGGGACGGGAGGCTGTTTGGCAGAAACTGTGCTGGTTGTACTAGTGGGAGCAGTAGTGTTGGCACTGGCAGGAGCAGGGAGCTGAGTCCTGGGAGCTGGGGAAGGGGCAGCTGTGGAATTGACTGTCTTTGCTGCCGTGGGGGCTGTGCTGAAGGGGGCAGTTCTTGCAGTGCTGTTGGCAGGCGTTGGTTCTTTTGCCTGCACTTCGTTTGCCTCCTGAGAAGTGGAAGGAGGTCTTTTTGGAGGAAGCAGAGGTTGTCTGGGAACATGTGGCTCCTGAGGTGGTTCCAGTTCGGGCCCAGGGTGGCTGCTGGAGGAGCCTGCAAAGGGAGGCAGCTCAGTTTAAGGCACCCGAGGGCCTACTGAGGGTGGGGAGGATCAGATGAGAATTCAAACCTGGTTGCAGGACAATGTGAAGCCCTGATTTTGCACACATCTGGTTTCTTACCCTGCCTCTTCTTTGGTTCCTCCACTGGAACAGGCTTCCTAAGGCTGGATGGCTTTGTGGCCTCTTCCTCCTGGCTGGGCAGGTTACAGACCCCAGGGCCCCCAATGGGGACGGTGTGGCCATTCTTCAGTGCAGGTGGGTTCAGCTTCTCTGCCTCTTCACCATCTGCAAGGGGACAGGAGGAGAGAGAAGCAAAGAGAAAACACTCAGAAGGCGGGGAGAGGAGAGGTGGCTGAGCTGACTCAGCCACCATGGAGCCACACCAACTTCTTTCTGGCTGCTGAAACAACTGGTCTTCAGCCACCTTCTGCACCAAACAGCACGGCAACCCAACCAGCTGGAGCTGAGAGCCCTTGATTTCATTATCAGCAAGTAAATCACACAGCACTGTATGCCACCAAGGGTTTTTCTTCTGCCTGCCCTGCCTGTCCTCCTATGTTACAGATTAGTTTGCCGGGTGCTGTGCAGCAGCACAAGGAAGCTGTAACTGAAGTCATAAATCTCCAGCAGCTTTTGCATCCACCCTCCATCACCGAGCAGTCACCAATTCCCTGCTGCAATGCAGATTCCAACATGAGCCCAGTCATCTACTGCACGTGCAATAACAGACTTTCATAGAGCCTTCAGATTAGTGGAAGCACCTCTGTTTTCTTTGTTTCTACCCTGAATTTGGCACAAAAATCGCTGTTCAACCCAAAACATTGTCAAAGCAGATGTCCTCACTTTACTCTAGCTCTAGAATTTGCTGTAGGTCAGTTTGACTATTTCTGCTTTTACAGATTCTAGCATGGAGGTTCCCACTGTTAGAAGCAAGACCTCTTTTTGGAAAAAAACCCATCCAATCCAACCCATGCTTTTGAAAGTCCTGAAACTCCTAATCTCCATGAGTAAATACTCCACCATTCTCTGTAATTGCCCTGACAGGATAAATTTTTGACAATATTAGTCTCAAAAAAAGACAGCATCTACCTCTAAGGGGAAATTGCCCATTTTGACTGATTTTCAACTCAAGAAAACTTGAATAAATACATCACCCATTTGATTAAAAATCTTTTTCAATTCAGTCTGCCATCTCTGAAGGAATTGGGAGTGTGTGGCATCCAGGCCCTCCAGGTGCTAGACCCCAGCACACTCTGGTGTTTTGATTTTTGATAATTTATTCCAATGCCCTCCTCACCTTTCCTCTCCCTTCGAAGTATTACCTCCCCCTTCCCTAACCTGGTGTTATTCAGAAGTTTCCCAGGATTCCTTTTCCACAAGAAACAGCCTTGGTTGCTGTGAGAAGCTGGCAGATGGTGCTGCTGCACTCACTCACTGCCCTTCTCTGAAATGCAGCAGGCACATACTGCAACAAGAGGGAGTTTCCTCCCCAGCTAGAGCTGAAACTCAAGGGATGAGCCAGATATTTTTATGGCAGCAACTGCCTCTGGTTATCCAAAGTTTTCAGCAAGGGAGACAGGAACTATGATCAGCTCTCCTCACCACTCGACCTCGTCTGCCCTTCTCCAGCAGGGAGCTGCAGTTCCTGATGGCCTCTCACACCATCTCACCCTCAACTTCAGCTCCAGTGCCCTTCTTCAACGTCAAGAGAATCCAATGCCATGTTCTTCCCTTACTCTGAGCCCAGTGCCCACATCCAGGAGCTCCCACCCTGCTGACCTCCTACCAAGAACAGCAAGGTTGCCTCTCCTGGCTTCTCCTCCACTTATACCCCTTCTACCTCCATCCTCTCTTCCTCATCTCAAAGGGTTTCCAGCATCTTTCCCCCCTAAGAGCTCAGCTAAGAAAATTAACTGACCTCATACAAGCAGGTTTTAAAACTGCAGACAAATACAATAACCCACGCTCACATCTTATGACTGCCCAAGTGTCTTAAACTCCCAGAGGGATTTAGATAATGCGCCTCTAATCTGCCAACATTGACTGCTCCCTCATGCTGGGGGTTTGCATTTGTCTGGATTACACCCCATCTTCTGTTTCTAAAACCAGAGCAGATGTCTCAAAGAAGAAAAGAACTCCCCCTTAGCCAGGCTTCTGTTACATCTGTACAGCATGGAAGATCTCTGCCTCCTCTGCCCTCTCTAGCTGGAAGTTTGGCACTCAGTCTTTGATCTTCTTCCAGCTTCACCCTGTGACCTCCCACCCTTCTGTACCCGGTGGACTCTGCAATGAGGCACTGACAGCCTCACGCAGGTGTCAATGGCATCACTACAGCACAGTTGTGTTAAGACTTCCTCTCTGTTTTGCTTTTGGTGGTTTGGTCTGAAAACCACTTTTTCACCTCCAGTTTTCCATTTTCTTAGAATGAAACTTACACTAGGCCAAGGCTGTCTGTAGCGTGTCTTGAGGAGCAGTTACACACAGCTCTAAGCCAAAGGCCACGCTCCCACCTGCAGGAGACAGGGGGCTGCCATCTTCCCCACACCTTCCTTCCCCCTCCCTTGGACCCACAACACACAAATGCCAGGTGAATGGATGGTGATCTGACAGCTTATTTTGGCAGCATGATCCCAGCTTGGAGACATCAAAAATGAAAGAAAAGGGGATGATTTCTTAGACAGCAGCACAAACTTTAATAAGCCTAGTGTGACCATGACACCATACCATGAAGTGTCTCTGGGAAGATATGCCCCTACCCAAGCAACCCAATTCATCCATTTCTGATTCTTCTCCCAACCTGAGCCCCAGGGGCAGCACCTCTCCCATTTGGAACAGTGGGAGATGGTGGGTGATAGTGTGACAGCAGAGGCTGGCAGGACAGCACAGGTATCTGGAGCAGAGTACAGAGAGGGACAGGATGGGAAGTGACCACAGCACAGCCACCCTGCCCTGCAGGAAGGTGTCCCAGGCAGGCATTGCACTTTCTCAGCACCATCTTCCTCCCTGAGCAGGCTGCTTTCCTCCCACGTGGGAAAACAGACAAGAGAGAGCATTGAAAAGGGTAAGGCAGACAGGAATCACTTCAGCAGAAAGCTCTTAAATTAGTCTCCCAAGGGTGAGGTTTGGCCAGAGGAAGATCAGCTACACAGACACAGACAGAAGTTCATTTGCAGACTCACCCTGCTCAGGCTCTTCCAACAGAACCCCTCTTTTTACCAGCTCCTCTCTTGGCTTTCGCATAGAAATCTTTCGTTCTAAAACTGATATTAAATTGAAAAAAAGCACTCAGAAAACAGGGCAAGCTTGAAGTTCAAGAAGTTGTTGTTTTGGGTTTTTTTTTAGAGATTCTCTACAGGAAATAAAAGGGCTTCAAATTTCACTGGCTTTGCATGGATTAAGAGGAGAGAGAAGGAACTGCATGTTCAGACCTGCGTTTCACACTGCACTGCTGATCATGGAGCAAACCCTCCCTCCCCACAGCTGCTTGGGGAGTTTCCTTGAAAGAAAGGAATTAATTTGTCTGAAACTACAGCTCCACAGCAAGGTGTTTCTGGAGAGACTGCAGGTGCCAGCCCATCATCAAAATCCCATTTTGGTTCTTACACGTGTCAGCACTCAGGCTTGTGACAGCAAGCCCTTCCCAGATGGATGGAGGAAGGGACACCCACCCAGCCTGTATTACTTTACCTTCTGAAGTCTCCTTGAATTTGTCACTGCTTTTCTTTTTTCTCCACTTCCAGGGTTTGAAAATCTTGCCAAAGCTTGAGAACTTGCTTTTCCTCTTTGTAGGAGGTGTGGTGTCACCTGATTCCAAAACATCTACCCCCATGCTGGCATCACCTGGGGCGTGATCCACCTCTTCAGCTGCACAGAAAAGAAGGAAAAGAATAAAGAATTATTTCTGTGCTGCAGGTCACAGCTCCCATCTCCCACCACCCCACCGACACTGGGAATGATGGCACACGTTCATGCAAAGAAGGGAACAAGACTCTGTCTGTAGCTCCACTGAGCCCTCACATCAGCTTGGGGAGACACAAATGGGCTTCTCAACATAAACAAGGCAAAGGGAAACTAGTAAGGGCCTTCCTGATGAGACAAAGATTACAGAATCCCAGAATCATTAAGGCTGGAAAAGACCTCCAAGATTGTTGAATCCAATCTGTGACCAATCCCTACCTTGTCACCAGCCCAGAGCACTGAGTGCCACATCCAGTCATTCCTTGGAGACCTCCAGGGATGGGGACTCCACCACTACCCTGGACAGACTGTGCTAGGGACTGACAACTCTTAAAATGAATAAATTCCTCCTGATGTCCAACCTGAACCTCCCCTGGCACAACCTGATGCTGTTTCCTCTGGTTCTGTTCCTTGTTCTTTGGGGGCAGATCCTGACCCCCACCTGGCTGCACTTGCCTGTCAGGGATTTGGAGAGAGCGAGAAGGACCCCCCTGAGCCTCCTTTCCTCCAGGCTGAGTCCCCCCAGCTCCCTCAGCCACATATTGATTTAATTTTGCAGAGTCACAGCTTTGCTCATGAACACAAACCACTTCACTGCATTTTCTCATCTTCATTTGGAAGCAGCTGGTGCTGGACACAAGTCATTACCTGAACACAAACACCTTCCAGCCCACTGAGCTGACGTTCACAACTGTCCACACCCCAAAATCACCAGACCCATTCCAGCAGCTGGATGTGCTGGATTTTCCCCTGATTTTCCTTCTATAAATAAGGGCAGCAAAGCTGGCCAAGAGCAACAACTTCACAGGAAAGCGACACAATACAGGCCTGTACTCCACCTACTGCACAGGAGTCTCTGGAGAACAGCACAAGAAGGACACGGGGGCGGGAAGGGACATGTGAAAAAACCAAACCAAAACAAAAAAAAAAAACCACCCCCAACTCAAAAACCCCCCAACTTCTGAGACAAAATCAGAGCACAAAACACTAATCTGGGGACTGTTGCCTGATGTTGCTGTTTTGGGGTATTTGATGGAACACAGAGAAGCACTTACAATGAGCAGAATCTAGCACTGCCTGCAAAACAATAAATCAGTGCACACGAGCTAAGTGAAGCCAGCTAGTGCCCACTCCATGGCAGAATTTCCAGAGCCAGAATCCCTCAGCTTCAGCACTAAAGACGAGCACTGCAGAGCTCCATGGAAAAAATCCTATGGAGAAAAGAGACATCCCCCAGCCCCACCCAGCAGGCTGGAGCATCCTGATACAAACTGCACTCAGGTGTCTTCCTTTGGGGCCTCCAAATCAGACATTGTGGAGCTTGGGAGCACAGCAGACCCTTTAGTAAACTTCAGACAAGCCTGTGTAACATGCCTGCAGAACAGGTAACAGGAAAGTTCAGCCAAGAATCCCATCTCCTAAGGCTGATACTGAGAAAATAATTTTAGGGGAAAGCCGCTTGACACACAGGACAAAGAGCTAATAATGTATCTTCTGTATCCTACAAACCTCCACTGAGGATACAGGCCCTGATGTGAAAAAGCAGATTCCTGTCAGCCTAGGGAAAAGCATGTTCAGGACAGAGGGGAAAAATCCCACAAAAATGCATTGATGCAGCTATACCTGAAAGCCTGCAGTGCTTGCAGCATGAGATCTGAGAGAGCATGCAGCACTGGTAGCCACAGCCATGGGCTCCTGAATAGCCTCAGGCCACAGGGCTGGGGACAGGCTACCATGGTGTCACTGCAGGACAGACAGACCCCAATTTTCCAGTCTGAGCACAAACAGAAGATCACTGAAACACAGGGAAGAGAGGAACAACAGAGGGAAACCAGAGAGTGTTTGAGCCACTGTTTACTTGTTGGTTGTACTTTTGTTTAAATCAGTTCTGTAACAGAAAGTCCCTCACTCTGAACCAGTCAAAAGCTGATGTCAGCCAACATTTGTTTGAAAAAGCAAGACCAATTCAACATCTGAGATGCTTTTAAATAAAACAACCTTGACTTCATAACAGGAGAGAAATTGGGTGGAAAATAACATAAACCATGGCAGCACTGATCTGTGATTTTCTGCAGGGATGGAGGGAGGGCGGATGGAAGGTGGGGGGACAGGAGGGGGGCACGCAGAAAGGCATTTCAAGCTCCCAGAAACCCAAGAGGAATTGTCTGCATGTTTAGAGGCACTTTCTTCAGAGACCAGAGCATTAGCCCTGGAGTTGTACATGCAATTTTAACGAGCAGTATTCACTGTGCTCAACAGAGCATTCCCAAACTTCACCAGGCAGGCACAAGTCCTTGCCAAGCACAGGCTGTAGACAGAATTTGAAGCCCAAGTGTCATCAAAGGCATTTCCCTCAACTTTCCAAGGAGAACAGTGCTGAAGGCAGCAGTACCAAGCTTGCCTTACATCTACCTCTTCCCTGAGTTCCTCTGAGGAATGTCACTTATGTGCTGCCTACCACCCAAGATGTCAGAATGCTGCACTAAGCGAAGTAAGTTATTAAAAGAAAACTCAACCATCAGGTCCAAGGGTTAATGAAGAGCCCTCAGCACCCTGGAATGTCTCCATTTCCAGAATTTCTCCATTCCCATGCCACAGTCCCCTCTGAGCAGCCAGGGAGGAGCACAGGACATGAAAGGATGAGCCAAAACTGCGGGAGACACACGGTACCTCCAGAGGAGGAGCAGCTAAGAGCAGAGAGGGTGGAGAGAATACACATGTGGTTACTCCCAGCAGAACCTCTTCCAGCAGCTCCTGCAGCCCAGGTCCAGCTGTCAAAGCAAATACCTTTCCAGGGTGGAGTTTTGCTGCCAGAGCTGCAACCACGCAGGTGAACATAGGAGGTTTCACAAGACCTTCACATCAAGAGCAAATCACTTTGGTCCTGCTCCTCTGCCTCACTGCTCCCTCGGCCATGTTACAACTGCTCGTAGGCTCCTGCTGGGAATCGTGTTGTCCAATACTTGGTTTTGCTGGTTTATAATCAATTCCATGCCCAAGAACAGCCAGGCAAGAGGGGGAGACAGGCACACTAGAACACAAAACTGTCCAAATGATTTCCACTACCCTTTTGCTCTGTGTAGAATAAAACTTGATATGTTACTAAACATTCTGAGACAATTCCAGCCCACTGCTCACACTGAAGCCAGGGAAGCAATTCCTTCGCTGATTCTGTCCTGTTGTGCAGATGACAGGAGAGCCTGTCCTACCCTTCCACAGCGCTCTTCCTTTTCCCATCCCCAATTACCACACGGACTTAGATATTTAAAGCAGTCTGTTGTGAAGCAATTATGACACTGAGGACTAAGGAGAGTGGATCAGCAGCTGGAGGTGAGATTTACAGATCTGCATTCAAATAACCTTATTGTTCAGTGATTGTTCACATTAGTGCTCACACTCCCTCCAAAATGGACCTTCCCTTCCATTCACAGCCCATTTCCAGCTCAAATCTCCATGAAATGGTGCAGAGAGGGCATCTCTCCCCTGTGAAGGCAGAGAATCCACTTGGCTGAGGCTGTGCCTCCTCCTGCTCTGCTCTACATGGTACAGGAGGGTCCTTAAGCTGCTTTGCAATGCAAGGGGGAAACCCTTCCTTATCCAGTCAAGCACTGGGAAACCGGGAAGGAACCACAGCACAGTGCCAGGAGAACGAAATCAGGCAAAGAAAGAGGAACCAGACCTCGAGGGAAGGGTGGGAAGCATCAGGAATCTGACGCCTTCCCCTGACCTGGCCCAGCAGCAAGGCTATGTCCAAGAGACCAGCCTCACCATCACCACGGTGCCAGGCTGGAAAACCAATTTTAAATACATGGAAAAGTTTAAATGAGGTCACACAGCCCTGGGTGAAGCCAGCAGAGTCCTCATGAGAAGGTCAAGAGATTCCCAGCTGGCAGGTCCCTAAAGTGACTGCCAAAGCAGGGCCTTGTTTAACCCTTCTGGAAGCAGTAGTCCACGCTTTGGAAAAGTGACCCTGGAGCTGGGAGATCCCCACAGAGCCCACCCTGACAGCTGGATGCTGTGCCTGATGTTCCAACAGAGCCTTGGTTGAGGAAAAATCGGGAATAAAATATGTGGTGCAACTTCAGCACGTTGTCTGATGCTCCTGGGGGAGATGGCTTGGAACACTTGGAGCTCAGATCCAGCTGGTCCAGGGACAGCGTGATGCCCCAGCTGCTTTCCAGCCAGAGCCTCCTGCCATTTCAGATCCACGCTCCCAAACACTTAAGCTGTTCTGATCTCATTCTATCCAAACAAGCAGGTGAATTTGAGCTGTTTAAAACAGGAGATTTGTGTTAACCCAAAATGTTTAGACTGAAATAATCCAGGGAAACGTCACAGAATTGGCACAGCCTGAACACACAAGAAGGCAGGAAGCTCCAGCAGTGCCAAGCAGGTTGGGATGCAATTCCCTATCGGTCTGCCTGGCCAGCTGGTCCTTTCAACCCTCCCCTGCAGACACATTTTTGCTCAAGTCTTGCAGTTAAATTTAATCCAGAAAAAAAGCTCTTTTTCCACTGCATCTTGTGGTGTTGAGTGACCCCAGTATTTTTTTTTCCAAAACAGAGAAACAATTTCAGTGGAAGGAGCTAGAGACCCACAGTTGTCTCTCACACCCTCATCAAGAGGTCTGTTCCCAAAGGTCCTGTCAGGCTTGGGGCTGCCATTCCCACTGAACAGAGTGAAGCTTTCACTCCCACCACTGCTCTCAGTGGGTCCAAGTGGCACAGCCAGGATCCACGGGGTCAATTAAAAACCCCACACGTAGTCACACCACAGCCACACACACAGGACACCACGGCAGGCAGCTCCCAGCTCGTCCTTAGGAACCCCACCTATAAATGCCATGGTTTAATGATCACACCATGGGCCGGGGAGGAAAATCCATCATGTGAGCAAGGAAAGTTAATCCCCATCTTCAGGGGTCAAGCCCCAAAATATCCTTTTGTAGAGCCCAGCACTGCCAGCCTGGAAACAGGCACAACAGGAGCTTCGGGGACCAACAGGAATAACTAAAAAGCATTCCTTCCATTAAGGATCATTTCTCGTGTGGAAGATACCTGCAGCAGTTACACGGAATAAAGGCACCTCTGAGGCACAGTGTTAAGGAATTAAACCCAACCCGGATCTAGCGCAGGGCATTCCAGAATTAATCCTGGTGAATTTTTAAACTGTTTTAACTCAGGCCACACATCCTCAAAAGTCACCCTGGCTACGGAGAAATTTTGCTTTTAAGCTAAAAATCACTTCAGATCCAAGTCTCAGATCACAACAAAGCATGGCTGAAAGCTGCGAAGAAATCAAAGGATTGCATCTCAGATGATGACAGTTCATAATATCTTGAATATACCTGGGAGAACTACTGATTTTTAGTGTTTATGAGGAAAATGGCACAATCTTTAAGCATGTAGAGTCAGTGAGCCCCAGGACAGGACTGCAGAATGAAGCTGCTAGGAAAAGGTTGAGAACAAGCTGCTTTTCTCCCCCAAACATTTCTGCAGACATCCAAAGGCTGGTGAAGCAGTCTAAGAGAAGCCAGGTACCATCCTCCCTGCACTATCATGGGCTCGTTGCCTCAGTCCTTTTCTGAGATGTAGGACCTGGTAAATTCTACCTTCATTAAGAGACATCCTCACAAGGAAACATCCCTATTTTGGCATGTAAACAGACTTGCACAGTGTCTAAATTCTGAGCTTGGGCCAGATTCCTTTCATCCACAAACCAGAGTTCACCCAGAACCTGATCCATCTCTTCTTGTAGGAGTTACTATGGGATTTCCACAAATCCCAGGAGTTTCTGTTCATAAGGAGCTTGCTGTGCATTTCTGTCTTTGAGCAAATGAGGTACTTCAGTGCCACAGCAGCAACTCTGCTTAATCCCCTTTGTTTCCTTCCCTAAGGAACACACCTCCCTGAAGTTCTGCCATCGAGCAAGCCCACAAGGTGCATCGGGAAGTTTTGCAGGGAATGCCCAGTTACACACTGGAATACCCCAGTACCTACGGCTCTGGCAGGACCACCACAGCCCAGAGCCAGCACCAAGGCACTGCCACAAGCCCTGTTGCCACCACAGTGAGGGTGCACAGGCTGGAGAGCAACACAACCCCCTCCCTTCCCACCCTGCTGTGTCCAGCAGAGCGGTCAAGGATCCAAGAAGCTTCCAAGCAAACAGCAACAACTCAAAAAGCAAACACTCTTTGAGGGAAATGCTGTTAAAAGTATCCAGAAAGCACTTTGGGTAAATGTTTCTAAGCTTCCCTAAAAGAGCTTTAAAAACTTGGGGTGTGTTTTCCTGAATGGTCTGGGGAAGACGTGAATCCTGACCTTCAAGGAATAAAAGGTTGTGGTCACAAAACAGCCTCCAACAGTCCCAGTCCTTGGCTTCCCTGTGTTTTGTATGTTTCTAATCACCATAATCTTCACAGGACTCTCCTTAACAGCATCCTGCCACAGTTAATGCAAGAACCATCTCTTCAAGTTCCAGATTTAATCAGCAGGAACTGTGAGAGCTGTGCCATGAAAAAAGACTTCAGAGAGCAAATGAGCAGTTGAGGAAATACCAGGTCTGCTGGCCCCAGTCTCCAGAAAGCACAATATCATTACACCAATCCCACTCCCCTGGAAATTATCCCTGTTCTTGGTGTTTGATGAGAGAAAGAGCCCAAGACCGACCAGGTTGGCTTCTAACAGTGAATAAATTCAAGCAGAAGATGCTGTTAATCTCCACAGTACAAAGATAACTGAAGTTTTACTTTTCCCTTCCACTCTATCACTTTATTTTTAGCTACTCTTGAACAAGACTAGCTGGAGTGAACTGGTGGTGGGGAAGAGAATCACTGGTTTCATCTGAGCCCTAGAAATGCTTGATCGGGTCAAAGTTATAGAAGTGAAAAATAATGAAAATAATAGTCTGTATTTTGAGGATGCTCCCCTTATCTGCCAATGTCAATTTCTTCTCTAAAAATTAGAAAATTCCACTTTTCACATGAGGGTGAACAACTGAGCCCAGCCAGCTAACAGCAAGTGGGAATGAAAGAAAGGCACCAGCGGGATGTGGAAATTCTCCTCATAGCCAGCGCCTTCCCAGTCCCAGTGCTGGGAACAGCACCCATGACAGACCTGCAGTAACACCGACCCCCACGCAGTGCTTGGAAGTGGGGCTGCTCCTAGAGCTTAGCACAGTTGTTTTTTCTCCAGCCTGTTACTGAGATACCTCACAGTGGAGGGGGAAAACAAGCAGGGAGACCATTGCCAAGCCCTTCTCCCCCCGAAGCTGCTATAGCTGCCCTAAAAGCTGGGTGACATCAATCACAAGGAGTCAGTTCTTGATGGCTTTGGTCCAGGCTCACTCTTGGGGCTGACTCCTGCCCCACACAGGTGAACTTTCCCACTGTCCAAGTGTTTTGCAAAGGTAGTATCCCTGAATCCATGCCAGCCAGGGGCTGTCCCTTAAAACAGCAGCTTGGAGCATGTCTGACGATCAGAGAACATGTTGCACAGTGATTGCATGAGAAATAAGTAAGAGAAAGGAAGGAAATGGAGTTATTTCTCTGGTTTCTCTCCCCAGCTGGGCGCAGGTTACACAAGTTCCACATTCCACTCCTCCCAGCTGCTCTGTTTCACCTGCAGTGCTGCCCTGCTGTAGCCCCAAGCTCCCTGTGTCCCCTGCCCTCATTACTCACCAAAGGCACCTGGAGTTACCGGCCTCGAGAAGTGCGGCTGCCCCATGAGATTCCGCTCAGAGCAGCTCTCCGGGAGGAGGTGGGAGGGGAAAAAAGGAAAAGTCTGCGCTGAGAACACTTCAACGCTTTAAAATTATAAATCCACACTTTGGATGAGGAAAGAGCCCGGTGAGTGAGGCGATCCCAACTCTCAGGCCATGGCTCCGGTGTCCGATGGTCCAGCACAGGTCCTGCTCTCCCTGTCCCCCATGGCTGGGCACTTGATTCTCATAAATAGGTGTCCGTGCCAGCTCCCTTCACGCAGGAATGCCTGTCATTCCAGAGCCGAGCTGGCTAGGGCCGAAGCTCAGGAAGGGGAGGAGACAGCCAGCCACGATCCAGCCACTTAGCTGCACAATCCAAATTATCAACACCCCTCGCTCCTTGCTCGCATCCAGTTTAGCAAGAAGAGAGAAAAGCTGGGAGCGAGGAGGAAGAGCAGAGTGTTTTCCTCAGGGACGGGCTTGGAGAATCCGTGCACGGCAACACACCCAGGGGTTTCACCTCCCAAAATGGGATTAAAGGAATTTACAGCCTACCTGTGCCAGCTGAACACAAACTAAGGCAGTAAGGGATGAGACAGTCGTTCTCTAAGTGCCGTGGGAGCTGCATTACCCCGAGCAAAGGGAATTTCAAAGACAGCCTGAATGGATATGCATCTAGTCAAATATATAATAAAAATACAATTTCATGCAATTCCTCTCTCCACTAAAGTTACCAGGAAGCGTGTCCTCTCGTGTAATTTAAATTTAACGATGGAAAATTTAAATTTAACAAGGAAAGTAAAAGCTTAGTTTCTGTTCATGTGTCACAGCTTGATGGTTAAGGTAACCAACATCCTCCTCAGCCATCTGCCTCACAATAAAAGATCCCCACAGTTTAAATATGTCAATTTGGATTCCTTAATTTATCATTAAAATTTAGGTTAGGACTTCTGTGAACCTACAGCTCCTTTTCCCTGTTCAGCCTGCAACAGAGGAGCAGGAAAATCTTTAAGCATCCAGAAGCTTAATCTTAGTTCAGGGAAAAAGGAAAAGCAATTTTCAAAAATATACAGGAATTTGCTGCAGCATAAAAAGGATAAAAATGAGAAACCTGACCCCATGTGACACATCCAGGTTGGTTTTTTCCCCAGTGTGGGAGAAGTTTTAAACCACAGGATCTGCTGCAGCGCTCGGTGTCCCTGTCCTTGTTGGCCAGCAAGAGCAGGACTTCAGTATGACTGAACACCACTCAGGCAGCAATCCCAATAGGAAAATCTTCTATTCTGGGAAGCAACCAGGTCCAAGATTGTCGATTTTGGCTGGTGCAGCTGGGAACAATCAATGCTGCACATTGCCCAGAGCAAATGCCGTGGGATTGCTGTTCCCAGCCCCATGGATGGGCGAATGCAGTGCTACAAAAACATACCCAAAAACAGGGCAAAGGGTAGTTCTGAGATTCTTTAACACCTCACCTGAGCCACAGACACACCACAAAGACCTTGGTGCTCTTGGTTCCTCCACTAACATACTAAATGTGCCATTGGGCAACTTGCAAATCCACTCCTCACCCAAAGCAGAGAAACACAGGAGGAAGGAGAACACTTGTGCACCTTCTCCACCAGCGTTGTGCTTGTCCTCCATCCCTGGTGCCAGGCACGTGACCCTCATCCCACAGACAGCAGGAGCAGGTGGAAGAGCAGGGGATGAGCCGTGGGGGTGGACAGCAAATACCACTGTCCTCCCATGAGCAGGGCACATGGACATTCCTGGAAGTGTTGCTCTTCTCCAACTCCCACCACAGACATCTCCAAGCTTGGGCTCTCACTGTGGGCAATGAACATGCTGATTCTCAGGAATGCTCCACCTCATTGAAGACTTTTTGCTTTGAAGCAAAGAAAAAGCCATTTTTAAAGCCATTTGTATTTGCTGCCATCTGGCAGAGACCCATAGAGGTCAGAGATAAAGGCAGGAAGATTTCCCCAAGTCTGTAGATCAGCTGCCCAGTTTGGAAGGAGGTCTGGAAAAAACATCCCTGCACTGGGGAATGCTACAGGACACTGCCTCTAGATCTGCCTGGCTTCTAAAGAATTCAAGTCACTGCCTTTTATAAGGCATTTGCTGTGAATTTGAAGTGCACAAAGCTCTGCTGCAGAACAGATGACACGTAGTAAATTGTCAAAGCACAGCAGCACAATCATATCCCTGACCCTTTATTTCTACATTAGTAAAACATGAAACATTACCTTCAATTTCAATAAGAAATATTTAAATAAACAGATTTAAATTCACAGCAGCTGCAGTCCAAGAGATGCACAACAGTTACTCAGGCTCTGGTGCTGCACAGGAACCCTCCAGGCTGTGAAATAAAGTCCTTTACATTTCCATATCCTTCATCAGGCCTCCAAGACCATCACAAAGAGAATAACAAGATTTGGCAATGGTTGTAGCAGAAGCATTAATATTTCCTCCTGAAAGTCAGGGCTGTGGTGCTCAAGGAGCAAAGAGATACAAATCTATGTTTCAAACTGCAGCTGGCTGTGGACTTTAGCATCATTCAGGAGTACCAGCCACAACTCTCTCCTCTTTTGGGGGAGACAGCAAAACTCCACCAGAAAACAGCTGACAACATGCACAAAACCGCACAAATCCAGAAGTAACACCACCATCATTATTTTAAAGGGAATTCATGGCCAGAAAAACCCCTCAGTCCATCCTTCAGCTCCACCTCTGAAAGAAAAGGTGCAAATGCTGTCCCAGAAAACAGAAAGCCAAAAAATGCTCCTGCCTCAACTGCAGCCTGAGGTCAGAGCATGCGAGCAGCTCCTAAGAAACCCTCTGTTTACAAAGGGCCTTTTTCACCTCTGGGGAAAAATACGGGACAAAGCAACCTGCCCTTGTCCCACTGGACATCCAGGATAAAGGAAAACCCACATTTTAAGCAAGGAAAAGTAATAAATGGCAGAAATTCGATAATAATGAGAAAGCCCATCTGACTTTGCTGCACAGCAACCAGAAGAAACCAGAGCAACTGTTTTACTCCTCAGGGACAGGTGATGACTTTTTTAAGAAGAAAAACTTGGAATAGCAAAGAGCTTCCTAAAGGAGAGCAAAATGGGAAACAACTGATTGTCCCTTCAGCATTTCCTTTTAAAATATAATAATGAAGAAACGCCAGTTACGTGAATATTTTATATGATTTAAGGAGAGGCAGACGGCTGAAATAAAAAAAGACAGGCAGTAAACACTCAAACATGGGGTACATGGTCTTCTGAAGTTTCATTTCGTCTCCATCCAGCCCAGCATGCCATTAAACCCCTGGCATTGCCATGTTAATAATCTGTTTATATACATTGTAAAAGGAACTCTTCTGGATTGTTTCACTTTAAAATCTAATGAAAGCCATAACGAGCCCAATATTAGCTCCTCTAATAAAGCCAGTGTTGCTCACATTTTGGTTCACACCGACGTGAAATGCTACATTCACCCCCGGTGACTCACACATTTGTGTTCCATGATTCAGCCACAGGAACATTAAAAGGACTCGGGCATTATCCCATCCCTGCCGATGGAGCTATTTAAAACCAGTGATACTGGGCGTTTTCCTTCAGAGCTCATCACCAGCGACTCAGCAGGAGCTACAGGGCCTGTAAGGCTCTTTCACTGTGGGAGATGCACCCCCTAAAATCCTCACCAGGAGGGCTGGGAGGGAGGAGAAGAAGTGGCAGCATCATGACTCTGGATGTGTTTCATTGAATGATGGAATGGTTTGGGTTGGAAAGGCCCTTAAAATCTATCTCATTTCACCCCCTGCCATGGGCAGGGACACCTTCCATCACCTCAGGTTACTCCAAGCCCCCATCCAACCTGGCCTGGAACACTTCCAGGGAGAGGCAGCCACAGCTTCTCTGGGAAGTCCATTCCACTCCCTCAGCACTCTCACTGAGAATTTCTCCCCAGTATCCCATCTAACCCTATTCTCTGTCAGTTTGAAGCCATTCCCCCTGTCCTGCCACTCCAGGCCCGTGTAAATGTCTTGACCTTCCCTGCAGGCTCCCTGCAGGCACTGAAAGGCCACAATCAGGTCACCCCAGAGCTTCTCTCCTTCAGGCTGAACAACCCCGGCTCCCTCAGCCCTTCCTCACAGGAGAGCTGCTCCAGCCCTCTAATCAGCTTGGTTTCACCACAAGTTTTGGTTTTAGCTTTGGAAGAACAAGAAAATGAAAAAATCCTGTATGTACACATAACAGCTGTGGCTGCCTAGAGAGATGAACCTTTGTGGCTGTGCTCCGACACCGAGCGTGTGGAGCCACTAAGGAGGGAGCAGGGCAGGGGGAACGGGCAGCAGGGCAAGGGGAACAGGCAGCAGACACCAGGGAGTCACTCCAAACAAATGAACACAACGTGACGCTCTTCCTTTCTCCTCACATGGAATGAAAAGCCGGTGTGGAAGTGGAAAATGGGTTATTTATACGGCAGCTGGCATCGCATTGTTTGGGTCCTGCAGACTTTGATGGTTCAAATGAGACAAATGGGCGCTAACTGCTCCTACACCACATGACTTCCTTCATGCTTCCTGTGACATTTCCAAGAGGGAAACTCCTATTTCCCAGAGCATTTCAGTCCCCCACCAGTGAGTCAGCACGGTGCTCCACCTCAGCAAAGGGCAGCAAGTTCAGCATGTCAGGGCCTTGGTGCCACCACCCACGTGCTGGCATCAGGAAAGGTGAGCATGCCATGTCCCACAGCAGTCCAGATGTTGACCACCACGGAGCACAGCTGGAAGAAGAGATTGCTGTGCCAAGGAGCTGACTGACAGCACTTCCAGCCCCACCTTTGGGAAGGTAAGGCTGTGCTCCTGGAAAGCCCTGCGGTCACAGCAGGTGGCTGGAACACAAGGAATCACTTCACTGTCACAGGGAATGGGCTTAAAAAATTGTAAGTGCTCTTCCCAAGCAAGTGGCTGCTGCACAGTCACATCCACCACAAACAGCCTTACAGGACAAACCTAACTGATAAGGCTTTGGGCCCAGAGGAGCTGAAAGCAAAAACACCCCCAGCCTTGTTTTCCAGGGGAAATACAACTTCCATTGAAGCAGGTTTTAGGCAGTACTGTAAAAGTCTCACCATCAATGCCTCCTCACCACTCCCTGCAATTACAACACAGGCCAAGTATTTTCTTGTTTACTAGTGAGGGAATGCTGAGGAATGTCATCTTGACAAAATTAAAGATTCAGTTAACTTGGCTAACTTGAGTAACCCTAATTTGATCACTATGGTGATTCATGGCTTTGCCATCTCGAGGCAAGGGAAACTCCAAAGCTGATGAACAACTTTTTGGAGCACCTTGAAGCAGCATTAAAAGAAAGTCTGGTCAGAAGCCAAAGGAAGAACACATACAGGACACATTCCAGCAAAGCATCAGGCATTAGCAAAGCATCAGTGTATTCCCAACAGGGAAGCACTAAGAGGCAGGATACCCATCTGCCACTTCCAGCTACATTATTAAGAACGCATTAAGCAAAAACAAGGAGAAGAAAATTAATTATTGCATTGTTTAGAGAAGAAACAGGAATGGCATTTAGCTTAACTCTTGTTTAACCCTTTCCTACAGCAAAAACTCAAGATACTCAGAGAAAAATGTATAAACTGACATCACCTGAGGCTCCTCACTTCAAAACACAGGAATGAAGAAAATCAAAATATATTCCCCTCCTTCCAAAGCACTGCCCAGCAGGAGCTTTTAGGGCTGGCCCAGCACAGCACACAGTGCTCTTCCCAAGGAAGTGGCTGCTCCAGTCACATCCACCACAAACAGCCTTGCAGGACAAACCTAACTGATAAGGCTTTACAGCTTTGTGCAGACATTATCCAACATGAACAAGTCCTCCAGCAAAGCACATCTATGCCACTTATAAAACCAATTGGACAAAATCTGTCAAGCACAACACTGGAAACTGCAAGCTAACAGCAAGAATATCAGTAAATATGAAACCTCTATATTCAGATTAAATTGCAATTAACCCTAAGAGGTAGGGCTATATTTAAGTCTAAGTTAGTCTTCAGTGTATAGGTTAAGGTCCACAGACTCATGATCCCAAATTTCTCTTCCTACCTCTAATCCTTCAAGATGTCAAACTTCAGCTGCAAGCCTCTCTGCCCACACAATAACTGAAAAGAAAGGCAGCAAGATTTCTCTGTAAAAGTTGTTTCCTCTTTTAAACGTTCCACAAAAATCTCAGTAAATGTATTTGCTCTTCATATCCCAAAGCTGAAACTGCAACAAAAACACCTTTGCTCTGCCAACCCAACGGGCTTGCAGCAGCCACACCACACCAATAATCCAAATTATCCTTCAACACCTGCAGCTCTCCAGTCTGAAGTTACATTTTTTCCAAATTACTGCACAAGCGAGGCAGTGCCAGGGCATCCTACCCCTCACTCGCATGCCTCTGCTCAGGGAGACTTACAAAAGCGCCTTGGTTTAGTTTTTGGGGAACACCCAATTTCCCCACCGCACCTGCTCTGTTTTAATTATTGACTAGGCAAGGAGCTCCTGATTAAAATGCAAGGCAAGTCTGGCACAAAACCTCGGCTTCTGATCATCTCCCGCAGATACAGTTGGAAGAGAAACCCAAACTCCTTGCCACAGTTCAGAAATGAAAAGAAAGGGTGGATCAGTTTCACTTGGGGCACTTAAATTCAGCAAGGAAAATACTTTTTGTACCCTTGCAACTGAAAACTCTCATAAAAATTGAAATTTTAAACCACAGCCTTAGGTTCACACACAGAGAGAAAGAAGGTTTAAAAGCTTCCGTTCAATCGTACTGTGTTTTTACAAGCCATTTCTGCCAGAGTAAATCTAACAGGTAATTACAGGTCTGACCTCCTTCTATTGCACAAATATGTCTTTGGAAACAATGTGGATAAATATTTGCCCAATACAAGAAGACAACTCCAAGAGGAACCATTCCAGTTTATCAACTCTGTGATTCATGTTGATACAAGCTTTATTCTCTATTTAAGGAATGAGATAACGCTTTAGGAAGTGCATCTGCCCAAATTATGTTTCATAGATCTACCATGGGCTACCCTCAACAGTGGCCTGGCCAGACCTCAGGTCACACCCAGACAAGAACCATCAGCAAGACACGGAGTCAACTCCAAATATTGACTCTTGCTCAACCACCAAGGTATCTCTGAGCAGCAGCGAGGCCGAAGATGGAAACATGATGAGTAAAACATTGCTGCTAATGTAAATAAAGCAGTGCTAGGGTTGTGCTGTGTTAAATCCCCTTCTTCCCCTTTGCAATGGGGAAGAGAATTATGGAGGCCCAAAGGAGCTGGAAACAAAATGAGAGCACTCCAGCTGCCCCGAGGCTTCTCCTGAAATCCGGATCCCAGATGCTCCTG
Organism: Acrocephalus scirpaceus scirpaceus; assembly: GCA_910950805.1. Classification (NCBI taxonomy): domain Eukaryota; kingdom Metazoa; phylum Chordata; class Aves; order Passeriformes; family Sylviidae; genus Acrocephalus; species Acrocephalus scirpaceus. The sequence continues at coordinate 162,959 of OU383796.1, forward strand.
TTCTCTGCCAGCACCAAGAGAACTTGGGAAAACAAGGTGGTGGCAGCCACAGGCACCAAGAACATCCAGGGAGAAGGCACAAAAATCAGACAGGATGATTGTGTCCCAAACCATACAGACCTTGGGTCCCCCAAACCAAACACTGTTTACTTACTGCATTGACTCACACGAGTGCAGGGACAATGCCATGGGAATTGTTTACAGTGTCAAGGTCATTTCATATAATTAAAGGAAACGACAAGAGATGAGATAACACCAACAGTTCTGAAGGTACAGCTGATCCTAACCTTGTAGGAAGCTATTTCTCCCCGAGTTGCTCCCCCTCTTGCAGAAACAACCCTTTACACATTCCCAGATTCCTCATTTCACCTCGTTCCCTTCATCCTGTGTCTGCAGAGCACCAGCAGCAGCCTTATTTAGGAGCAAGCAGCACCACACCAAAACCAGGAGCTGAAGATCGTTTGCAAGACTCAAACAATGCTCCCCTCTCCTCCCACCTGGCAAGGCTGGACGTGGGGCTGCAGTCAGAGCACTGCCACAGGCAGGAAATGGGGTTCAATGCACAGAGTCACAGAAGAGCTGGGGTTGGAAGGGATCTCTGGAGGTCACCAAGGCAGGGTCACCCAAAGCAGGTGACACAGGAACGTGTTCAGGTGGGTTTGGAATGGCTCCACAGAGGGAGACTCCAGGCCCTCTTTGGGCAGGTGTTCCAGGGCTCTGCCACCCTCATGGAAAAAAGTTTTTCCTCATGCTGAGGTGGAACTTGTGTTTTAGTTTGTGGCCATTGCTCCCTTTCCTGTCCTTGGGCACCACTCTCTCATACCCCTCAGGGATATTTCATGGACTCACATGATGTTAAGGGGTTGGAATGGACCTCAATCATCTACTCCCAATCCCCCTGCCCTGGGCAGGGACACCTCCCACTGTCCCAGGTTGTTCATGGATGGGATCCCCTCTCAGCCTTCTCCAGACTAACCAGGCCCAGCTCCCACAGTCTCTGCTCATCAGACAAATGCTCCAGACCACTTATTCCTGTGGCCTCCACTGGAAACTCTCCAGTAGCTTCTTGCCTTTCTTACAGTGAGAAGACCAGAATCAAATGCAATAAATTAAAGCAGGGCAGCAAGAGCTGCGAGCACAGCCCAGCACAGCCACCACAAACCATCATGGAGGGGCTTTGAAACAGCAGCTCAAACTCTCCATTGGAACAGCCCAGAGCTCAGCAAGAATGAGCTCCTCAAATATTTACTCACCCTCCCAGAAAAATTCTGCAGAATTATATCACAGGACTATTTCAAGTATGTCAGCTGACAAGCTTCCAGCCAGCCTAACGGGAGCTGCAGTCCCACCTTCACTTGGATGCAGGTAACCCACACACCAGCAGCACAGACAGAGGAGGATTCACCCCTTTCCTGCCCAAAGGGCAGTCTTTGAGAGCCTCACACCTGAGTTAAAAACCTTGAGGTAGAGGCTGGGATCAAAGAATGATGTGATGGCAGAGATTAGGCAGCCAAAGAGCCCCACTCTACATCCCGTGAGGCACTTCCCAATGCTCAAAAAGGGAATGCTGCTGATAAGAGAGAAAGATCTTACAGGTATCAGTAAACACTCCCCACTGTGGCTTCCACCAAAATCTACCTCCTCATAATCCAGAACATGCCAGACTGAGCAGCACCAAAATTCAAGTTCAAGGGTTTTCAGCTTGCAGGAAGAATGAGCAAGATCTACAAGAAATTCAAAGAGAAGTCACTGAGAAAACCAGTGAAAAACATCTTCATTAACTAATTTATTAAGGGTCTGTGTCTCCTCTATCAGACCATGTTCGAGGAATGAAAAGTGGCTCCAGTAAGAGTATTCTTCAAGAGCAGTTATAGCAAGGATACCTTAGAGCAAGCGTGTGGTACACAAAATTATAGTGTATAAACACAAATATTAAACTGTTTCTCTGTGCACTTTGGGTTTGAAATTAGGATTTTTTTCTTGGGCTGAATTCCCATTTCAAAAAGCTTGTGGAAGGTGCTGACTCCTTTGCTGTGAGAATTATCCCCTGAGGTCCCTGGAACTACAGGCTAGTGTGATGCCATCTAAATCTGTCACCTTATCAACAGCAGGGCGGGCTGGCCTCTGGGCACTCAAACTGCTCCAAAATCCCAGGTGGCCCCTTGGCTATACCAGCCCCCACATCCTCTGGGTGCCTTCTTTGAGACAGCCCAGACACTTTGTCATTAGCAACACTGAAGCCTGTTTCCGCAGCTAATGAGCTCCTTGGATCTTCCAAAACAATTCTCACCTTCCTCAAGGGAACAGAAAATAATAAAAATAAAACTTCACAAAAAAAATCTACAGTTCTTAACAAGATCAGCCCTTAAAAGAAAAAAAATTAAAAGAAAGAAAAAAAAAAAGAGAGAGAATCAAAAGCTTGGAAACAAAAAGCTGACTGATCCTTTAATAACAGAACTTTCCTGTATTTATGGAAATTTCTGGTTTGGCACAAAAACATCTGCTCATTTAGTGAGTGTTATAAGTATCACTTCTATACTCTGGTGATGCTGAAACCAAGAGGCCTGGTTTAGTGGTAAAAGACCAGAGAAAAACATTATCCATGACTTTGAAAGCCAAATTCTAGTTCTCACTGGGGTGTAGGGCTTCACCTCTCCACTGTGCATGGTTGCCTTGAGTCACTGTGTTTTGTGCTGCTGCAATCACTGTTGGAGCTTGACCTGGCAGTGACAACACCAACACTGTTCCAGCTCGTTCAAACCCTGCATGGAAGTCAGGGCAGCACAGCCTGGAGGTCTGAGCCCAGCAGGAAAACAACCCCATTTGTAATGATCACAGCCAGTGCCTGAACATGCACTACGGCTCTTCTGTCCTCCTTACAGGATCATTTGGGTTCCTGGGTTTTCCTGACAATGGTTACCTTGCAATTTATCCAACTGCTTAAAACCAAGCTCAAGATAATCCCTTTTAAGCACCCCACCAGTTACTTGTGTTGAGAACAATCACCACAGGCTATCATGGATGCAAAATGTGATTTTCAAGCCAGCATTAGATATTCTATGCAAATATGATGGCCCAGAATAGTCTCCATCACAGAATGGCATCACCTCACTCAATGGCAGATCCTTGATGCCAGGAAGGTGTGACACAGGGAAGTCTCCTTTTAAACTTGTCCTCCTTCTTCAGTTCTTTTCCTAAACATGTACTTAGGGATGGGCTTAAGGGATCCTTCCTGTGGAGGAATGAATGGCTTCAGGAGGCAACAGGGTTCATTGTAAAACCCATTTAAAAAACCAACCCAGCACTGCTGCAACACACTGCCCCAGATAACACCTCCTAACATTAAGAAGTCTGATCAATTCTTTATATTGAAAAGGAACTTAAGAAAAAACCTGAACAGGGCAAGGGTGCCAGACTGACTCACATAATCCCATTAGAGTTATCCAGAGCACTCAGTTTGCTCAGTATCTGAGAGATAACAGGATTAACATCATGTTTGACATAATTTCAGCCTAATAATTGCGGAATCACTCCTACAGCCCTAATGTCACTGATTCAGCAGGGGATTCCCATCACCCCCCCCACGAGTCCCAGCCTTCAAAGACCCTTCATTAGCCTCAGCATCTTAAATTAATTACTTGGAGAGGTTTTCTTTTCCTCTCCCAAAACAAAATGTAACTTAACCCCTGCAACCCACAGTGCCTGGGCAGAACAAACTCCTGCTTTCCCTGCAGGAAGGGACCCTGTCTACTTTCCTAATCACCTCTTTAGTTTCCAAGATTTAATGTTAAGACCAAAGAGCTGGAGGGGGGGAGGGCAGATTTTTCATCATTTTGGTTGAATTTCAACAAAAAACATAACAAAGGCTGGTTATAGTCGTCTCAAAGATCAAGGTTCAGCCCCAGATCCCTGCCTAACTCTGCCTTACTGGGGAGAGGGGGTTGGTCTGCACTCTAAGAGCAGAGCTACGGCCAGCCCGGATCACCACAAAGCCTCCAGGAGTGAATTTCCTTGCCAAACCATGACGTGCTGCTCACCTCGCCTTGGAAACGAGTCCCTCAGTGCAGTGGGGCTGGGGAAGGAAAGGGGAAGCACACAAAGCAAACAGTACACAGAGCTGCTGCAGACTGCGTGGGGGAAGAGAGCACAGGAACTGGGACATGTTTTTATAGGGGATTTTTTCATGGAGTGCAGGACACTATTAAATTCTACCTTTCAAGTGCAGCAGGAGGCTGTGCCATACCAATTAGGCCAGTGTTGTTGTGCTGGCACTAAGCCCGACGTGGTGCCCATGAGACTCCACTGCACTGCCTATGAAAGCCAATGTCCATGGTCACTGCATGGCTGCACCCTCATGGTTTGTCTCTTTTACAGCCTGCTCCCCAAAAAGGGAAGGGAGGGTGGAAATCGACAAAAACGCAATTCACAAAATTCTAGAATGGTTTCAGTTGAAAGGAACCTTCAAACTCATCTCATTGCACTCCCTACCACAGTCCACAAGACCAGCTTGCTCCAAGCCGTGTTCAACCTGGCCTCGAACACTTGCAGGGATGGGGCAGGCACAGCTTCTCCGGGCACCCTGTGCCAGGGCTCCCCAGGCTGACAGGGAGGGATCCCTTCCCAAGTTCCCATACCCATCCCTGCTCCGGGAAGCCATTCCCTGTGCCAGGGCTCCCCACGCTGGCAGGGACGGATCCCTTCCCAAGCCCCCACATCCATCCCTGCCCGGGCCGAGGGAAGCCATTCCCGTGCCCGCTCCCTCCCCGGAGCCCGTTCCGCCCGGCCCCGCGCGCCCCCTGCCGGCCGCAGCGCCGCTCTGCTCCCGGGGCCCAGAGACGGGAACCGGGCCTGGGAAGGGTCCGGGGCCTCAGGAGCGGCTGAGGGAGCCTGGAGAAAAGGAGAAAAGGAGGCACGGGGGGACCCTCTCGCTCTCTGCAGCTCCCTGACAGGAGGGTGCAGCCAGGTGGCGGTCGGGCTCTGCTCACAAGGAACGGAACAGGACAGGAAGAAACAGTGTCAAGTTGTGTCAGAGAAGGTTTAAACTGGACATTGGGAAAAAATCTTCATCAAAGGGTTGTCAGTTCCTGGCACAGGCTGCCCAGGGCAGTGGTAAGAGTCCCCATCCCCGCAGGGATTTAAAAGGGATGTGGCACTTGAGGACAAGGGTTAGCCGTGGCCTTGGCAGCACTGGGGGAATGGCTGGATTTGAGGATCTTGGCAGGCTTTTCCAACCTGAAGGATTCTGTGATAACGAAATTGCACAGCTGAGTTACACCAAAGCACAAAGCTCTGCCTAACAGGCACCAGGATCCATGGCAGAGCCTCCATTGCAAAGCTCAGCTCAGAACCTGCACAGCCTGAGCACTCTCAGGCTGAACAGATCTCTACGTGAAATTTAGCAACTCCTATAAATGTTATTCTTCATGTGCCAGGGAATACAAATTTATCATGGCCCAGACAGTAAATCCTTTTGAAATCTTAAAATCTCTGCTTCACATAACGAGACAGACCCAGGCAGGGTTGAAGACCCACGTTCTCCCTAAGCAAGTCTTGGTTATCGACTCTTCCACACAGCTGGATGGGTCCAACCTGTAAAAAAAGCCACCTCATATCTCTGGTTTCTTGTTTGTTTCAGGAGACAAAAGACAACTTCAGCAATCAGAGCCAGGGCTCCTTTCCAAGACAAAGAAGAACCAAGCAGATAAAGTGGTGATGTCAGCAGTGACAACATCCAAATGTTCACACTGGGACTGCACCTCAGGACCAGCCTGAGGGCCTGGGAGTAGCTTTGTCCAGCCAACAGCTCAGCTAACACTATTTACAGCTCACAAAGGCAGCAAGATAATGAGAACATTCAGTATTTTGTTTTTAAAAGGCCAGGTTTGCCACTCAACCTGGACACATTGCTCCTGTGTGAAGAAATAGTAATAACAAAAACCACATTTATTACTAAACCTGCTTGTCTTTGGTTCCAGGCAGGCTCAGCTGCTAAAATCCCTGGACTGAATTTACAGGCAATGTTCCAGGAGCAAGGTGAATTTAAGGTCCAACAAGTTAAAAAAGAAAACTAGAAACTCTAGAAACCTACTGCCCTCCTCCATGCCCTACTTACTGAGCCACAGGAACTCCACACTCACTGTTTCACAGCAAGTCACCCTGAATTACCCAGAGAATTGATTGCACATCCTACAAGGTCTTATCTCTTCACATAAGGAATAAGATTGTTCAATTCTGTCATGAAGCACTTCAGCAAAGGACATTTCTCCCTCAACATCGACTTTTGCCACTATCTTGCTCCAACCAGCCTGGAGACCGAAGCATCTCCATCGCAGCACATCCACAGCTGAGCCAGGAAACCACAAACCCGGCAGAATTAACCTCTGCTTTCCCCCAGTCAGAGATACGGGTACAAACTACAACACCACTTTGCACAACAGCTTCAAAAGTCACTCAAAATGGGGTGTCATGGAATTACAAGGTCTCTGGCAGGTCAGCATTTGGCTTGTAGCTCAGGAGGGAAAAGCAGCAAGAGTTCAGACACCTCCTCAAGTTGTTCGGGGAGGAATTATGGGGTATTAATTTTCAGAAATGCCATGCTAACTAGATGGATGGCTCAGCTGAACCACTTGCAAATACAGCAGGCAGAAAAACAGCACCAACATGCCATCGAGTGTCCCAAGCACCCTGACAGCACTCAGTACATTAATTACATTAAGAACTACAACAAATTTAAGAGCAAAAGGCTGTCAGGATAATGGCCCAAAGTATTTTGCTAACCCCTCAAGTGCACTCAACTTATTTACAGTAATGCTTTCAGGTAGGTAAGGAAATGCTCTATGCTGCACCTTGTTTAAAAGTCAAATGCTTTCCACAAAGATCAGTTCCAGCCTTTGGTAATCTGCCCAAGGAACACCAGGAATTCACCTTTCTACCTGCTTGCAAGTTAGAGGACATCAACTATAATTAGGGATTTGATCTCAGGCACTTTGGCCTCTGGTTCTTCTGCCGTATCACACAGAGCTGTGTTACTGCTGCACACACAACATGCAGCATCTGAGTGGAATCACAGCTTCTGTGTCTTCCTGGAAGAAAAACCCATTCTTTTGTTCTGGAACAGACATTATGAAGAGACCTCCATTGGCTACTTAGCAGTGACTGTTCTTCTCCAGCAGACCTGAGTTGGTGACAGCAAAACTCCCAACCCCGCAATGCTCTGACTGCACACCAAACCCAGCACACAGTGCTGGCACTGACTGCCAGCTCCATCAGCCTGGCTTAAACTGAGACCTCAGAGCCCCTTCCTGTGCCTAAAGGGGCTCCAGGAGAGCTGGAGAGGGTCTGGGGACAAAAGCCTGGAATGACAGGACAAGGGAAAATGGCTTCCCATGCCAGAAGGGAGGGATAGATGGGACAGTGGGAAGGAATTCTTCCCTGTGAGGGTGGTGGCTTCCCTGGCACTGGTTGCTCAGAGAAGCTGTGGCTGCCCCATCCCTGCAAGTGTCCAGGGCCAGGTTGGACAGGACATGAAGAAACCTGGTTGAGTGGAAAGTGTGTCCATGGCTGTCCTAACCTAAACCATTCAATGTTCTATAATAGTTCCCCCAATGGTTTAGAATCTGAGCATCTGAAGGTATAGCTCTGATTTTTGGGGATAGAGATGGGAATCAAGCAGCCAGCCATGCATCCTGCTGGGGAGCTGGTGGGATAAGAACCAAATATTCACATTTTCAGCCCTTTCCTCTACTCAGATTATATTTGGAGACCAAGTCTCCAGAAGCAGCAGATTCATATCACACTGGTTTCTTTCTGAGGCATGTAACCCACGAGTCAGATGCTAAAACAAATTACTTCTTTGTTTGCACAAAGGTGAAGGACTTGAAGAGTATTTCCTATTTTTAGGAGGAAAATAATTGGGAAAAAAAATAGCACAGCAGGAGATAAAGAGGATGAAAGTCAAAGGGAGTGGAAGTCAGGATGGAATAAAGCAGTAGCTGCAGAAGGTTCTTAAAGCATCCATAAACTTAGCATTTCAGGAGCTTTCTGAAAAAGCAGCTTTGGGTAACAGCCTGTGTGTGCAAAGGCTACTTCACTAATTTCCTCAAATGTTTCACAGTTGTCTCACAGAAATTTAAACCTTTTAGGGACTTAGTTTCATATCTGAATACCTGCAGAGGAAGTGTGTAAGCACAGGCAGAAACTGTCAACAGAGTGCAAAGTACAAGAGGTCAAAGGACCCAACAGCAAACACCTTCCATGAAAAGGCATTCCGTGCTCCCTGTGAAGCTGTTCATTAATGATTGCTCATTACTGGGCAAGTGAACTGCAGGTCTGCTCCCACCTTAGGTCAGTCCAACATGGCAGCAGAGCTTTCAAGGAACCATGGGCACAAGGTGAGACTTGCCCTGCCAAGCACAAAGATTCCAGTTCAATATTTTGCTTTTTAGATCTCCCAGACTTACAGACACATGAAATACTAGATAGAAAACAAACCTTTGACAAAGAAAAAGCTCCAGACCTAGCTCAGATCATGGTAAGGTGAGTGAGTGGTCTTTGGGAGGTGGCCTGGGTAGTGACAGCACAGGCAGTAGATGAACAGTAAAAACAGGCTCCAAAAATAGAGTGTGATTCCTCACCTTCAGCACAGGAAGGATGTGAAGAAGGGAAAGATATTCCAGAGACATTTCCCTTGAACAGATCACTTGTGTAGGTGGGACCTTGAGGAAGCTTGGCCTGGCAGCATGTGTATATTTAGATTTCATTTATTCCCCTCCCTAATCTCCATCCTCCCACCGGCACCACGGGCTCCCCCAGGGCAGCAATGTCCCTCCAGCAGGGCCACCACCTCTCATCTCCTCACAGAATAGTGCACATTCCCCCCCTTCAGAACCTTCTGGTCACTGCAACCTCAGCAGTCTGTACATTCCCAAAGCAAATGCCAGTGGCACAGGCACAGCCTACAGGGAAGGTATTCAGTTTTAAGTGACAAACAAAGACATGTGAGGCTGCCCTGGCTACGATACACACCCCCCCCCCCCCCCCCCCCCAAATTTTCTGCAGAGAATCGATGTAAAATCATAGAATCCCAGAATGGTTTGGGTTGGAAGGGACCTCCAAAGCTCATCCAATTCCACCCCATGCCATAGGCAGGGACATCTTCCACCAGACCAGGTTGCTGCAAGCCCCATCCAAATTGGCCTGAAATACTTCCAGGGATGGGGCAGCCACAGCTACTCTGGGAAATCCATTCCAGTCCGTCACCACCCTCAAAGGGAGGAGTTTCTTCCAAATATCCAATCTAAACCCACCCTCCTTCAGTTTAAGGCCACATGTGGCAACTTAACCTACAGTCACTTACTCAGGGCCATGTCCCAAAGTTTGCCAGAAGTTTCTGTGTATTCTTCTCTGTACTTAACTCAAAGCAGGGTTGTGAGCAAATTTTAAGCTGCATACCTGTTCTAGAATACCATGTATGGACAGCTCTGAAACTTCACTGCAGCTGCCTGGAGACCTGGCTTCCACTCGTCCTCAGAGATGAGCATGAATTAAAATCTGAAGACAACAGCAAATTTCATTTTTAATTAGCCAGGGCAGTCAGCCAAGGAAGGCTCCCCCACCCACCCATGGCTGGTGAAGCCTGACAGCTCAAAAGGATTTACGCTTCCCTGTGCATTCCCAGCGGCCATTCCAAGCACGCCAGCTCAAACAAGCGCCAGCCATGCAGCACTGTGAGTGCAGTTAATATCCAACCAGCGAAGGACAGCAATGCATCCAAAGCACCAGGCTTGAAGGGAACAAAGGGCACACACCTGGACTTCAGCTCAGCTCCATCTTACCTCATCTCCGGGATCAACACAGTAGTCCTGAGCTTAGCAGCACTTGGAGAATGAATATCCATAAAAGCAAAGGAATTTTAAGGCAATTATAATAAGAGATCCATCTGTATATTCTGTCTTTCATACAGGGTTCTTGGCTCCCAGCACTAAGGAGGTAACACGTAAAGCTTCATGACCAGCCATGGGGGTGTCTGTGCATGCAAAGATCCAGTGCAGATACTCCATCCTAAACTGGCACTGCTCGAGCTTTTCAGAGGGAAAGGGGAAGTAACTTTACTTAAGCTGGCAAAATGCAAACAGAACATACGGCTTTTCACATCCCAGGCCACCAGCACTCATCAAAACAGGGACTCTCAGAAACCTCAAAAGATTCCAGCTCTGTGTCTCACTGATCTAGCCAAAAAATGGGGTTCACCTGCATGTGAACAGGGACACAAAGCTTTGTGATGTGAACAGAGGTGGCTGGTGGCAGCCCCAGCACAGGCTGAGTCCTGGTGAACACCAATCACAGAATGGCTGGGGATGGGAGGAACGCTGAATATCTTGTTCCACCCCCTGCTGTGGGCAGGGACACCTTCCACTAGACCACATTGCTCAGAGCCTCATCCAACCTGGCCTTGACGTTGCTCAAAGCCATCCATAATTCAAGCTTTAGAGACTGAAAAATTGCCCTGCTCTGCTGTGCTCTGTCCCAGGGCTGACTAAGAGCTGCCACCTCCACAGGTACTGCTCCAGCCTCAGCTGCCAGTGCCACACTCACTTCACCTTCCACCTCCTCCACAAGTCATCATTTGGAATTAGTTTGCCACCAGCAAATCAGAAGGGAAAGCAATCACCACAGACTAAATGTGCACTTTACAGCCTGTCAAAGAGGGGACACAGCAGTTCTTGCCACCAGGACTACAAGCACATTACACTTTTATGCAGGAGCTCTTGGCTTGCAGATGATCCAACCAGGCCACTGGGCTCCAACACACCAGCTCTGTATGAAGCCAAAAACTGACCTTCATCTTCCTCACCAAGCACACTGCCCTGCTGACAAGTGCAACCATTCCCAAAGTTTTCAGGATGGCATCACCTGACTGCATACACTAACCTAGGAATATTATGTACGAGTCAGAAGTCATCAATTACAGAATAACAGTCCAGAAGATGTGAGGTCAATATGCTGCATGGATACTGGTTTCCCACAGTGCAAGAGCTTTCATGCAAATCTCATGTCAGTGGCAGGAAAAAATGGGCATTTAACTCCTTTCTTGTAGCCATTTTAGGCAAACAGATACAAGAGCTCTTCAAGGCAATCTCTAAGTCAAAAATCTGTGAGTTTTAGTTACAACCATATCCTTGCATCAGTTAAACCTATCAGCAATGAATTTGCTTACTTCAGGGCAAGCACTACACACTGCCTAAAGCAAGAGATTTAAATTTTAAATTAAAAAAAAAAAATTAATCCTGTATCTTCTGCAACACAGAGCAGCCTAAAGGAATAAATACAGAACAACAGGAACAACCAGGAGCTGATCCTCCTTTATGCCTTGCCATGTGCCTTGTTCAAACCAGCTCATTGCTTCTGGCCTCTTCCTTATTAAAAAAGGGGATGTTACTTGTTTTCAAGACCTTGGGATAGCCAAGAGACCAGTATTGCAGGTTTCACAGATGGGATATTCCAAAAGAGATCTTCCATCAGATCTGGTCCACACCACAGTAGAAGTGCAGCTGATGCATCTGCCAAACTACATTGTTTTCTAATCACTTTCTACACTTGAAATGAAGACACCAAGTTTAAAGTAATCAGGTTCTTTATGACTCTTAACCAAGGAGGACAGGTCAGGTCCATAATCTGTGGCAAAATATCTAAGACCGTACTCACCGGCGTTCTCTTCCATTCCTCTTCTATACTAGAGCCCAGAGAAATTCCTACAAAAACAGGAAACAAAGTCAACACACAAATTAAAATTCCAAGCATGGAGAAAGCTCAGATTTAGTTTTATTTCTCTATCAGCTCTGCACAGCCTACACAAAACCAGTGTGGAGGGAACCTAGAGCAGAAATCCTGCCCCAAACTGGAAAGAGTGTGACATTGTCACCCCTCTTTGAAGACATCAGAAACTTCTAATCCCACACATGCTGCAATGGAAAGAAAAGAGAAACAAAATTAAGGTGCCATAATTACAAAGCAGCAATATTTGTTCCCAGGGAAAACATTCCACTTCTTCTTCAGAAAGGGATGTGCCTTCTGTAAAAGGGAACAGCCTACTGCTTATCTAGCAAAGGCAGCACAGCACGTGCACAGGAAGTACTTCAGATGTCACACAGCATCAAGGCACTTCTGAACATACTGGGGGGGAAAAAAAAAACACAAAAAAGGGAACCAGGATTTTAGTAGAAAAAGCCAGTTTTTCTCTGGAGAAAGTTCTGAAATGAGGTGCCAGGGGAACTAAGTTTGGGGAAATTATGATGTGCCTTGATTTTGACAGATTCTGCAGCACAGTAAAAACAGGCTCAGTATTTTAGAAAAAGGGAGGTTCTGTCCTCAAAATCTTGCAGTTCAAACTTAGACAACCACCACTGGACATGTCAGCAGAAACAGTATGGGGTGACTGGGGAAGAACTACAAAATAACGTTGTTTCAGTGCTGAGGAGTCAAAGCCAGCCTTGATCCGTAGCCCACTTCAGCCTAACCTTTCCCCTATGAAGCCCAGGCCAACTCATCACCTTTGGTCCCAGCAGCAAAGTATCATTTGGTGGCTTTAGTTTAACATCAGATCAGCTGGTCACCTTCATGTGACAACTTGCTGACTGTGCAGCACATGCTCAGCGTGTTCACGAGCACCAGAGCATCCCAGGGCTGCAGTGTCAGCGGAGACAACCACAACACACCATCCATGGAAGCTCTGCCAGTGGGGCTTCTCAGCTTTGCTTTGCTCAGCTGCATGGGGGAAAATGTCTCTTTGGATCAGACAACCATGCTCCAGGCTACTTCTCTCTGATGCAGTTCAAATTCCATCGCAGTGATGCCCTTGGAATGGGGGGAACACCTCAACAGAGCCCTCAAATCCTCAAAACATAACTGGTGATCACAGCTTTAAACAGCTTTGAAAGAGAACAAGTATCTGTACAGACTTCTGGGCAGCAAATGTGTGGATCAAGAACATCAGAAGGTTTTGATTTCAGAGGCAGACAGCCACAAGTCACTTAGGAAACACCCTCACAATCCCTACAGCCTAATCCATTAACACTGTTAAAATATAGCTTTCACATGTGTTTGGATGCATGGTTTGGTGCATCCATGTGCTGCATCAAGGACACCATTTGCAAGAACTGCAATGAATGAACTACAGAATCATTTAGGCTGGAAAAGCCCTCTAAGATGATTGAGTCCAACCACTGACCTAGCACTGCCAAGACGACCACTAGCCCATGTCCCCAAGTGCCACATCCACGTTCTTGAACGTTTCCAGGAATGGCGACTCCAACACTGCTCTGAGCAACCTGTGCCATGGCTTGACAACCCTTTTGGTGTAGAAATTTTCCCTGATATCCAACCTAAAACTCCCTGGCACAACTTGAGGCTGTTTCCTCTTATCCTGTCCCTTACTCCCTGCGAGCAGAGCCTGGCCCTCATCTGGTCCAATCTCATGCCAGGGAACGCTCCCCCACTGAAGGCAGAAGAGCCACCATCCCTGCCTGCCCTTTCAAGCAAGCAAGGGAAACTGCAACTGCCACCTCAAAGTCTATTTGAACCTCAGCACAAATGACAGCAGCGCTCCCACTCCCCCAGAGCCACCAGGGAGTTGGGTTTAATTTGCCTTTCAAGGGCATTCCTGCACAGGCTGTGCTGAGCTCTGCATACTACAAGGGGCACTTTTGTGCCTGGAATACTAATCCTGGCAGCTCGTCACTGCTGGACACTCACTTTGCACACCAGAGACATCTGTCACTGCCTGACGGCACAGCTGGAAGCACCTCAGTCTGTGCTGGGAGGATCTTTCTGAGCAGAAGACTAAATCCACAATATCTGGTTATTAAAAGAACAAGCATAAAAGGCACACTGCAGAGAAAAAGGTGATGCCAGGGTGTCTGCCACAGGCTGCCAAAGCAGGAGGCACAGCTCCGCCTGCACTAAGGAACAGGCACTTCTCACCGAAGATATGGATCGAGCAGTGCAGATCCTGCTGCCAGCGTTAACGGCGACTGGCTAATTGGAAAGCTGTATTCTGGAATAATATCCGAGATAACCCACTACACGGAACAGAAATTTGCTTTTATCCCCAACTGTCACAGGTTTCCCAGATACCTACTTGTGAGAAAACTCGGATTTTTCATTTCCTCATGACATGCCACAGTTCCTCTGAATATTCATGTCCTCTGAGTGCTCCCACATTCCCTGGGCCCGACAGCCGTGTGAAATTCCTGTGTTTCCGAGAGCCCTGTTGCCGGCACAGCTCAGCAACTTTCAGCACTCAGGACACTCCCTGTCCCTCATTACTCTGGCCACCACAGCAACAGAACCACGGTCTTTGTCTGCCTCGAGACTTCAAACACTTTGCAGCTTTTTCTCCAGCTCTTTGTACCGCTCTAAGAATATATTCGTGTTCCATTGACCCGGCTCTGAACTCCTGGCAGTAAGGTGATGGCTTTTTTCCAGCTAGGCTGCTAATCCACACACAATAGAAAAGGACTGATTCGCAGCCATGCTGGAGTGTTTTCTTCACTCTGAACACACTCGCTGCTGCACAGGGAATTTTGTCTTTCCCAGCTCTGCCCATGTGCTCTGTCACACCCTCCCACAGCAACACAAACCGGCCCAATTCAAAACTTTGGACCTCCTCCCATGCCCTCCCACCCATTCCTTGCACCAGCACCCATCCAGCCGCTCTGGGAACAGCCAAAGCTGACCCAGATGCAGACCAAGCGTGTCCAGAGGAGCGGGCTGGGAAGGAAAGGACCTGGACAGCCCCAGCTCAAACCACCACGAAGGTGCACACCAAGGTGCCAGCCTTGGGCAATCCACATCCACGAGCTTTACTGAATACCCCTTTACAGCTTCCCCCTTTCCTCACAGTCTCCTTTTCGGCAATCCTTACTCCGACCTCTGGAACATTAAGCATTCAGCTTCCTTCAGAATGAAGATCATTAGCTGGACCCCTCTGTCCTTACTGCTCATCTCCAGTAACATGAACAGTTTCCTTCAAAAGACTACAGCAATGTTTCCAAAAGTCCAGCTAAAACCTAAGCCAATGTTGGTTGTTTTTCCCAACTAAACTACAAAACTGACAACTCTTCCAAGCAGAAGTGGCACATTACTTCTCCACAGTGGCTGCCAACAGGCTTGCCTTAGGCATGGAAAGGCAGTTTCCATGCTGGGTCAGCTCTAAATCACCATTCCAGAGGGAGACACGACAGTAGCTGGGCAGCTACTACAGCGCTTTTACTGTAATGAGACACAAAACGCAAGGCTATCTTGGAAAGAAAAGCATGTGGGGGAGAGAAAGGATGCTCTTACAACGGTTTGGAACTCTATCCACCAGTAGGAGGGAAAGGAAAGGGTTAACACACACCCATAGCTTGAGGAACATGGTCCTGCATTAATAGAGACCATGACCCATGAAATTAAACAAGCTCACCTGACAACTCCCAGATGATTATTCATTTTGACCTAATATGGTGCTAGTAACAGCCAATAAACAAATATTATATTATCGCTCGTTATGCCACTTCAGCCCTTTGCTTTACACTACCTAAATTACATTAGTGCAGCAGCACCCAGAAGGCTCCGCTGGGGCAGATGAGGAGAGCCCAGCAAAGGGCTGATGCCACCCACAGCAGCTTACCACCACAACAAGAAAAAGCAGGCACCAGGAATAAGGCCAGCTGGGAGATGGAAGGCAGGCACAGAGCAGCCTCCTCTTCATCACACAGAGAATGTCCTGAGTCTTCCTCCCTGATTTGCCAAACTCCACTCAAATGGCTCATCCAAACCATCAGGACTCTCCCCAGCTGCAAATGTTTCTCTAGGGCCAGACTTACAAACCCTCCCCAACCAGCCCAGGGATCTGGCTGCCTGTTCTTTTTTAAAAATGCAATTTCAAAAATAAAATCAACATTTTATTCTCTCACCAATAATTACTCCTTCCAGGAAGCCAGATGAGCGGATTTTTGCAAAGCTGAGATAACTCCACCTAATGCCATGGGTCTGTTGGCCATGAAGCTCCATCAGGTCCTCAGGGGGAGGGCTAAAGAAACTTATTTTATCTGCCAGCGGTGAGATTAAGAGCATAGTAAACAATATTAAAATTCTGTTCTACAAAGCAGAATACCTCAACAGCACGAAACTGTTCTCCCAAGGGACAGATTACAGCACGGGTGCACAACTGGAGTTTAAGTATTACAAGGGAAATTCTTAAAAAGCCTAAATAGATCAACCATGCCAAATGCCCTAGTACATATTACAAGACAAGGTGTAAAGGTATAATTAACCTCTTGTTGGACAGAGTGGTAGGAAGGGGAGGAGATGCACAAAACCCTTTTCAAGTCAGCGGATGCCAAAAAGCCCATTTATTTTTCTGACCCCATCTAAAAACAAACCAGAACCACCTAAAAATCTTGATTTGCTCATGTCCTTCAGTTATATGGTTTGAACATCATTTGCTGGTTTCTGAAAATTGCTGGAACTACAAATGCTGGTTTCAAAATCCTCTGAGCAGCCTCGGCTGACCCAGTTTGTTTTGTACTAATCACACACTGAGCAGCGGAGAGGTCAGCTGGAGGGAAATCAGAATATTCCTCCTCAATAAAACCACACAGATTAAACCCAGTTCTGCAGCCTAATCTGGCAACGTGTCAATTAACGGGGTGCACCACTAATTAACAGCCCAGCAGTTTCCCTCTCTTTCCAAGGAGCCCAACACTACAAGCATTTTTGCACTGGTTGGGAAGAAATGGCTTTGAGCAGGAACACAGCAGCTGGTTAGCACAGGGAATAGGTTTTGTGGAAGAAGTGGAAAAATCAGGCAATAGTATACCAACTCTATCTGCAATTTAAATAGAAAGCCAGGATTGAAAACCTCAATACAGTTCATATTACAGTCAATGAAACCCGTGGCTTTTTGTCACAGATTTAACATTTGATAAGTGCCTCCCCATGCAAACAGCAAATGTTTTCCAGCAGCTCAGTAGCTGCCTGTGGGTGGCACAGTAATATAAGGTTACCAGAGAGGAACTGGAAAGGGAAGGGAGCTGCATCCTCTGGGGCTGTTCCACGGGGAAGGTGAGTGGCTTTTTCCAACACCTGGGCAAAAGTAAACCTTAAAAATACTCATGGAAAAAATACTGTGCAGAACATTGGAATGGGACTCCAGACCCTGCATTGTTACTGCTCTGCTACTGACTGGCAAAGAGTCTGAGGTTGGAAAGGATCTCCAGGATTACCGAGTCCAACCTGTGACCCATCAGACCTATGAATGTTAAGAACAGGAAGCCCTGAGATGCCTTTTTTCCTGTAAAGGTTATAAAATAATGCACAACATGTTAAACACTAGATCCTCACTAGCATCTAATATTCAAACCCAAAAATAAGCTTGAGTGCCTTAACCAACCCCAAATGGTGGTCACCAGTAGAAGGGTTTCCCATCCAGATCCTTTCCAGCTTGTTGTATTGCCACAAAAAAATGAATCCCGGGGGGGGGGGTTTAAGAGAAAAAAAACATGACAGAGCTGTAGAAAGTCTCCCTTCCAAAAGCATCTGAGATCAGCTTGCAGCCCCTGTGAAATCCCAGCCTCAGAGGCACTACACTGGTTCCAGCTCTGGAACTGGCACAGCTTGTGTCTCACTGCACAACTGATTCAGGACAATAGACCTTGTCAGAAATTATAATTCCTCTGTGGTCTGCAAATACCTGCTCATGCAACAGCTCATTCTTGTACCACACCTCACAGGGGATTTTAATTCATGTGGCTGCCCCATCCAGGGAAGTGTCCAAGGCCAGGCTGGACAGGGCTTGGAGCAACCTGGGGTAATGAAAGGTGTTTGTGCCCATGGCAAGGAGTGGGACTGGTTGAGTTTTCAGGTCCCTTCCAACCCAAACCATCCCAGGATTCTATGGTTTGTACCTGAGGAATGCTAAGCAAACATGAGCTCAGTCCTCTGCTTGTGCCTGTCTCCCACGAAGGATCCAAATGAGCTTGTTTGGATATATCCAAGCAAACCTCTCATCCTGGACCTGCTGTTTCAGAGAGCAGCTGAGGACTATGCTGACTGTATTATCTGAGCTATAATAATCTGTGTCAGGTCTGTAACACGGCCCCAAAACGCACAAAATAACAGGGTGACTTATTTACCTCTGGCTTCTGGGGTAAAATTCAAACCACCTCTGCCTTCATTTTGTGGTTTCCATTTTCATCAAACTTTGAATAAAAACGAAGCAGCTGAGTACTCATTCAGTGCTGTGGTCATGCCCCTGTAATTATGACTCGATAGACAATTTCAATTCAACCACCATTTCCTCCCCTGAATGAGGCTGCTTTCAGTCTCAGCCACTGCAGAGCCCGTTTGAAAAGTGTTTCTTTTTGCCTCTGTTTAAGAATTGAGAGGAATGAGCTTAACCACCATCAAAGCACTAAAATGAATTTGTTAGAAAGCTCACCTGAACTCCCAAAAATCCTGCAGCAGCAGAGCTGAACGTGCAGTCCTGCCATAAGGGTCTTTCCAAAGCACCCTGAATGCCCAACTGTTTCCTGGGATAAACAGCCCACAGGGTTTGTGCAATCAGATTAAACTCCATGCCTTCCCTGCTGCACGTTCCAGCACATAAAACAGGCATCTCTAATCAAATTCCACACTCAAAGGGAATGAAACGTTCCCACTTGAAAAAATATGAGATACAGGAAACCTGTACTGTGTAGGTGTTGTTATCAACTTAAAGAGTCAACACTTTTTAACTGGGAACAGCTCAGCTATTTGAAATTAAAGCTCTTTCTGAATCGACACTCTGGATTGACATCACTGAATCTATAGGAGCATTAAATTTCACCTTTTGAGGCAGATTTTGCCAAGCAGTTCAGGTAGTTTGAAATTCAGTTGTAGCCTTATATTTTTCTTTTACAGACTCACTAGCATAATTTCTAATTATATCTGATTAAGATATCATATTTCCTTAAAGAAAGCCTCCTCAGGCAATTATTGTCTCGCAAAGCTCCAGCTTTAATAAAAAGGTGCCCAGGCTTTAACTAGGACAACAGAGAAATTAATTCCCACTGCTGATCTGGCAAAGTCTTTATAACACAAGTGTAGGCAGTGAGGCATCCCATTGTGAAAATAAGCCCATAAAGCTTCTGAATGAGAACATTTTCTTAAAAAAAAAATATCTTTTGTAGATCTCATGGTTGTGCACAAAGTTTATGAAGCAGCAACACAAATTGCCTGGGGATGGTGCTTAGTGCAGCCATCTGACCTACTTGGCTGCAAGGTGATTTTAATCTCAGGTGGAAGTTGTGCCTTTCCTAGTGCTCCTCCAAATGCTTTCAGGTAGGGACACACAACTGAGGAATGGCTTGGGTTGGAAGGGCCTTTAAATATAATCTAATTCCAGCCTTCCTGCCATAGGAAGGGACACCTTCCACTAGACCGTGTTGCTCAGCACATGGTCACTCATCTTTTAGGTTTTGGTCTGATATACTCCTCCAAATAATCTTTAATTAAATCTTAAGTGGGATAATCTAAAGACAGCAATCTCCTAGAACTCCCCCAAGAACAGGAATGTTTGAGCTGTGTTCTCTCAATGCCACTCTAACTTTCCATTAGAAATGACATTTTCCAGCCAATACATTTAGCTGCATTAAGAGCTCAATAAAACTATCATGGCTTCTTTCCAGCCACAAAAGGACCTTCCACAGTAACAATGATTAAAAAAACACCCAGCTGAAGTGACAAATCTCTCCTGATGCCCTGCAGGCAGGCTAGCTGACCTGGGCCAGGAAAGCAACCAGGAAAAACGGCTCTTCTCCAAACGTGCAAACTAAATCAAGGGAATTATTATAACACCAAGGAGCAGAGAGGACTTTTAGAGAAAACATCAATTGTTACATCAGTCTCAAACACTCTCAAGGCACAGGAGCTGAGGAAATGCCTTGGGAGGGGCTGTATTAATAGGAAGGTTGCTGGACCTGGCTCTGCAGACCAAGCATGAGGAGCCCCTGGTTCACAAGCAGAGGATCCTCCAGGAGATTTGCCTTAGGAGCACTCCAGGCACATCCAGTAGCTCCCAGCCCTTCCCTGTACAGGAACCAGCACACCTGAGTGGTTGGTCAGATCACTTGAATCAACCCACCTAAGAGCTATCAAGAATTACAAACCCCTCTCAAAGTTGTGTAAGAGGAATCCATTATGGCAGAGCCTGTGAGGAGCTTCAGAACAGAATTAAAATCCAATGACAAAAAAATTCCTTAAAAAATAAGCAGCTTGACCTGTAAGCTGACACTTTCTGGGGACTTGTACACTACACTCAGCCTTTCTGCTGCATTCAGCTGCTGTGCCCTTGGACATCAGAGCAGGTTCATTTTATGACCCCATTCCCCAGCACATTTATCAACCAGCCAGGAACTGCTGGTTTGCTCAGCAAACAGGACCTTTTGATAGGTGCCAGAACCAGGAACAGTTAAAAACATAGCCCCACTGCCTCCACCTGCATCAGCTGCACTCCAGGTAAATTCTAAACAAGGTTTCTGGAAAGGGAATTAACTATATCAGAGCAAGGACACAGATGAAAAAGAGTGAAATTGAAGGAGAATGTAATCACTTACAAATCATAATAGGGAAAAGGCATAGTAAAGAAAAACATTAAAACTAGCAGGACCGAAATCCATACTGAGCCATATAAATGAAACAAAAAGTACTTTGCAAGGTTTTTAAGACCTCAAAGGTAGCTGTGAGTGAGCCCAGGAGTTTGAAACCTGCACAGGTATTAGGCACTAGTATAAGCCAACAGCATTTTTGGAAATGTAAAAATACACTGGAAGCAGGGAGGGTTGTATTCTTACCTACATCTGGTAAACTTGCTAATTTTAAATGGAAGATCAGTCAGCAGTGACAGGTCTACTAAAGGGAAACTCAGGTCTGCAATAAAAATGGTATTGAGAAATAGCTGTTTTGTTGTAAAAAGGGACTGAAGCTTGACCCAATCTGACTCAGCTTTGCCCAGTAAATAATGATGCTTGCAGCAGTCTGAAGGATTGAGAGGTGTCCTTCCCCTCTGACACAACTCCAAGGTGGATGGATGAGGTCATTCACTGCAGGCCACAGTGTATTTATCAGCCAGCCTTGGGGTTGGCCTATAAATGGAGATTTACTGACTTCACCTGAGGAATACTTCAATTCACAAAGAGGTGCCCACAACACACAGGATTTAGGTACATAACAGGTACCCCAGAGCACAGGAGCTGTGAAACACCCCCACCCCAAACACAAACTACAGCAGCTTTCACAGGGACTTCAGCCCACAGGTTTGCATCCTCCCATCCCAACATCCGGGAACAACGCACAGAAAGCTGCAGGAGCTCTGCCAACTCTCAGGAATTTAATTCATTGCAGATTTACTTGCTGGAACCTGCTTGCACCTCTCTGCAGCCTCTCCTGTTTTTCTGGATAGGTCAGGGAACTCCAGGGAAAGGCAGCCCATGAACTCAGACCACTCAGCCATAAAACAATCCTACTGCCATCCCAGTTTCAGCAGCCAAAGGATCTGTGGTCATACCCCTGTAATTATGACTTAATAAACAATTTCATTTGAAACCACCAAGACTGTTTTCAGCTGCCTTCCCCATTACTACAGCTTCCTTTCAGCCTTGGGTTAGGCCTGGTATTAAACATCTTGCTGCAGTCAGCTTCGAGTAGCTTTTACAACAAGAGTAACTAATGTAGGCTCTAAGTGCTTTATTTCCAGCAAAGAGAGCCCACTACAAAGAACCAAAGCACCACAACTTTCCCCATGTCTTGCAAAAATATAACTTTGTAGTGTACTTGGGATGAAAGTCAGCTTTTCATTAGGAAAAAGCAATCTGGTCTAGTGGAAGGTGTCACTGCCCACAGCAGGAGGATTGAAACGAGATGGTCTTTAAGGTTCCTTCTACCCCAGACCATTCCATCATTCTCCACAATGTGTGTGAGCCAATGGGAAAAAAAACCAGGCTTACCACAAAAATTAACAGGCCTGAAAGCCCCCAGTAACAAATCCCCTCAATCTCATGGAGCTCAGCACAGCCCTTCCACACCTGCAACATCACAGCTCTTTCAGGTTAGTCTGACATGAAAACTAAACTGGCAAAACAGCTCAGCCTGAAAATTTCCTCAAGGGAGCAATTCCAGGGCAGGCACCAGGTGAGAGGATGGCAGGCACAGCACCTGCCCTGGAACCCCAAAATACCCCAGTGCAGAAGGCAGTGAAAGCTGTGGTTCCACAGGCCCTGCTTTTCCTCCTCTCCACTGGCACCAGAGATCTCATGGAGCAGCTGACCCAGCCAAAACCAGCTTGGTGCAGAAGCAGCTGGTTTGAGTCCAGATCAGTTCCTCAATTTGTTTGTCACATGGGCCACAACCAGTTGTTGGAGAATAAGGGAAGGGAGTGAATACACAGGACCTGCTCAGCAGCCACAGCACTTCTGGGTGTTTACACAGCTGCAGCCCCACACAGTGTCTGTCCCCACAGTCAAGGGCTAGGACTGGGCTTGGGAGGCATCGAGTCAGGCTTTGCAGCACCAAACAGGCTTGAAAAATCTGTGAATCACAGATCCTGCCCACTCCTCTATCCCTTTCCCCATTGCAGACACAGGGAAGGTGCCACCCTTATCTCTCCTGGTGTCTGAGCCAGGTTGATCACCAGGCCATGAGCACCAATCCTGCGTAATCTCAGAGCATCTGTGACAAACCAAGATTGTTTACTCATATTTACAGGATGATTTGAGTTCTCTGCTACAAAACTATTCTTGAACTCCTCCAGTACACCTAGAAACAAAACCCTAAAACACCAACTGATCCCAAAACACCAGATTTGTCAGCCCTAGGTTTTGAAATAAGCAGGACCTTGCTGATCATAACCCAAGGGCAGGCACTACCCAGGAATTCCAGTTTAACCAGTTCCACGCTTTCTACCCCTCATTCCTCCCACCTTCTTGGAACAACAGACAGCAACAAACCCCTGCCCCAATCTATACCAAATAAACAATTCATTTCGATGAAAAGCCACCTGCTCCCCTCACACAGTTAAAAGTATTTCCAAATTCCAGCTCTCTCTCAGCCAGCACAGATGGACACACCAGGCACACAGACACCCGTTCTGCTTCCAGCACAGCCTTTGTGCTGCTGAGACACAAAGCCCGATGGCAGAGGCTGCCTCCATCAGAGCTGTTTTGTTAAGGGATCATGACATAAACCAGCAATCCTCCAGCCACAAAAACAGCTCAGACTCACTCCTAGCCCAATTAAATTGCAATCTGCTAAAACACACAGGCGCTCTCTGGCTTTTGGTGACCAGAGCCCTCCACTGGCAGATCACATCCTGAGACCTGACTAATACGTCACCTGCCCTACATGCCCCCAGATGATTAAATTTAACATGCAACAGCTCAGTCATCACCAGAGATTTTCACTTTCTTGCACATCCTACTTCCGTCCAGGGCAGTGCTGCAGGAAGGAAATAACCCATTTGCAAAGGAAGTGATAGCCCCAAGACCAGGCAATAAAACACTAAAATGGACCCTGAATTCTGCCTTCCTCACTCCTGCTGGACCTGCCCTGTAATCCCTCAGGTGTGGTGGCATTTAGAATAGCCTTGGATTCGCAGCAGGAACAAGGCTGTTCTGGGCAAATAGAGGCCTGGCCACCAGAGACTGCTGAATACTCCTTCAGATACTGCTGCCTTTGCCAAGACAAATCAGCACAAGAGGCTGATCCTGCAGTGCACACTGAGCTCCACAAGCACCGGACACCGACATCTCCTTCCCTGCTCCCGTGCTTGTGGTTCCTGTGCTGTTCAGCAAGCCTGGCCATCTGCAGGATGCTTCCATTAGGAGCTGGCAATCCACAGGATGGATTCCTGCTGTGGTTAATCATTGCCCCTGCAAGCCTAGGGCAGATCTGGTGTCCCACAGCTCCTTGCCCCTGCAGGAGCTGTGGGCTGGCACAGCCCTCCTGTCCACACTGCACTGCCCTGGTGCCACTCTCTCCCTCTTGGCACCCCAAGCACAAGGGCAAGAGTTTCTGAGCACAGTGATCTCATTGCCCAAGACCAATTCTCCCAGTTCCCTCAAGCGTACAGGGATCTCTAGCCACAAGATTTATTCATCCTATCAGAACAGCTCAGGAACTGCTTCTGTCATCTTTTGCCTTTCAACTTAGCTTTCTTTGAAGACAAATGCTAGTGTCCTTTAAAAAAAAAAATCCAAATCTGATCCAAAACCAGACTCATCACTGACATGAATCACACAGCATTATTCATTCTCCTGCCCATCAAAACAGAAATGTCTCACCTTGCAAAACAATTGTAGTCGTTGCCCAGGCTCACAGAAATTTGTCCCATCTGTTAAAAATCTGGGTGCACTGAATGAGACTGACAAGCACTCTGCTGAAAGGCAGCAAACGTTTCACCCCACAACGGCTACTTCAAACCCAGACAGTGATTACAGGTAGCTCAGCTAGGTTCCCATCAGCCAGAACAAACACAGCCTCCCAAGAAAGAATTCCTTCTGAAGATGGAGCTTGCAGGGACACTAAATTCCAGGATCAAGCCTGCAACTGTGAGAAAGCTTCACAAAATCAAGCTTGGAAAATCTCGCACTCCAAACTGCTACAGTCAAAAGTAGGGAACAAAGTGCTCCTGCTTTCAACATTAACAGAAATGGCAAATGAACCAGGACCTCCAGTTTAGCTGCACACAGTCTGCCTAACAGGCAAAGCTTCTCTGATTTCCAGCTCCAAGGGACACCCACAATAAAACAGGAGCTATTCATTGTGAAGGAGGAGACACGAATAGCATCGACAGAGCTGAGCAGTGCTGGCATCCACCACCCCAGTTCCCCGTGCACTGCATTCCCAAATGCTTTAGTGCTGCATTTTGAACAGCAGGTTAACTCATACATGATTCACCTCAGGGACATGGGCAAAAGCAACCTGCTGCTGCTGACCCCCACGCACAGGAGGTTAAACACAACAATTTTCAGCCAACATCTCCAACAGACTCTTGGCAGTGGACACATTCCCCTCCTGTTTCATGGAGACACAAATCCATCCCCAACAGATTTCTGTTTCAACTGAAATAGCTGTCACAAGTGACATGCCACATCAGAACCAGAATTTTGGACAAGGAAGCTTTATTTACTTTTAAAGTGCTCATGCTCAAAAGAGGGCACGGATGAAGAGGGTATGATCAATGCAGGCAAACATTAAACTGTCACACCTCCCCAAAAACAACCTTAACACCAGCTTCAGATGAGGTTTTGTTGAAGCCAAACTCATCAGCAGCACTGTCAGCCATCCCAGAGGACTCTCATCCCACTGAGGGACCCAACAGTAGGGCCTTTCTCCAGGATCAAGGTTTGCTCCAAGTTCAAGAACACAACATATTTTATAGGACACCAGAGCAAGGTGACATGTGGCTCTAAATCCACACAAAACCACTACCCACCACAATATCTTGAGGATGCAAATCAAACCCCTTGCTGCTGGCATTAAGAATGAAAGCTGCTTCCTGCAGCAAAGTCACCTTGGAAATACAGAAGAATTTGAGCTTTCAGTACAACAGGACTACACCACAGTTGTAAAGTGTGTCCCTGGAACTTATGAGCCAGCAGATAATATCAAGCCCTCAGGGAAGTGTTTGTGGAGAGCACAGGAAGACTCAAGTCTACAATCATAGGTTCAATTATCTTAAATGATAATCAAAAGGTAGTAAGATAAACATTCACATCAACATAAGGTATTCCACTCTGCATTTACTCCACAGTGTAGCCACACATGACAGGACAAAGCAATGCTCATGACATAGTATTAAAAACAGTAATATTATTAAAATTAAAGAGCTGTTTCAGTACTCATTACATGCACCAGAAACACAGAATAGCCTTCAATATTATCCCCTAAGAAATTACTCTGCTCAGCAAGAACACAGGAATGAATCAGCCACTACATTCATGCGAACCCATAATGGACTAAGAGCAAACTCCACCTGCACGTTAAAGATTTCACTGCTACAGAAACTATGATTAAATACACAGAGCTATGAATCAGCCACCTGAAATGAAGGTATGCCTTGGCAGGCACTGCAGCACCCAGCACACTGACATTTCAGCCACCACCAGCCCCCCAAAACTGTGGCATTATGCAGAAAAATAGCTTTATCCAGACACTTCAGCTCCCATGAACATTTCCTCTTTCTTACCTTTGGGGCTGGTTGTTTTAGGGGCGCTCTTGGTTTTGGCAGTGCTTAAAGCTGCACATGGCCCTTACAGGAACAGCAAACAGGCTCCAAATCCATTTTGCCACAACTGGATAAAGCACCTAAACCCAAAGCCCTGATGCCTCTAGACCAGCTGTGTCCCTGCACTGCAATTCCAATCAAGCCCACAGAAAAGCGGGAGGAAGATGGCAGGGCTTTACCAGCAGTTCCGCAGTCTAGTCTCTGAACAAAGTGGATTTAAAAGAGGTTTAATTTTCCCAGAGGCTAATGCTCTCAAATCTGAATAAATCCTCCGAAAGAAGAGATTATCCATAAATTTACTAGTTAGAAATGTTAATGTATCCAGTGCTTATGCAAGGACTGCTGCTCTCCATGCAAGAGTATCACCTATACAATTCCATATTAAAGGAGAAATGGATTTCTGGTGGTTTCTCCCCCTTCCCTTTCCATGCTGAAACGTAACACAGCAGCTTTATAAATCCCACTTCCCAAGAGCAGTAGGAATTTACTGCAGAATCAAGGCAAACTTTTTTTCTATTTCACTGAAAAAGCTCTCAAAAATCCCTCCTTGCAAAAGAACTTAATACAAAAAGCAAGATCCACAGGCAGAAAAGCCCGGTGTGAAACCTGAATAAATATTTAAATTAAAAAATTGCAGAGTTAAAACTTCAAATTACACATTCACAAAATACAGGACAAGGTGAAAATCAAGAAACAATTCCTTGAACACAGCTGATGCTGGATTTACCCAACGTACCTGCTACTCAAACACTTCCTCCTGTTATTCATATTCTATTTACTAAAGGGCCCTCCTACACACCATACAACACAGAGCAGGATGGGACTAGACCAGTAGAACCTGGCTGCTAATTACGGCCCTTAAGGCTGAGATGAATTAATTTGTCCCTCTAGCTATAAACAGGAGGATGACTACATCCTCACTAACCACAGGTAATTCTGGAGAGGATAGGCAGAAGGATGAAACAAGCAAAAAGTGACTTGACTGACATCAAACACCCCAACAGCAACATAGCTGGGAGCTAAACCAGGCCTCCTGTCCACCTGAGCATCCTTATTTTCCCTGGACTCACAGTTGATAAGTAGAGAGAACACAGTCATTAAAATACAGATTGAAGGCTTCATTTGGAGGCTAGAGGCAGATGTGGAGTAATACTGATTAGCATAATCACTAGTGTCATATTGATTTGGGGGATCCAGCAGCCTCACAACAATCCCTCATCCCACTTCCCCAGCCTGAAATGCTCACAGAGGTTTTTGCAGGTGACCAGACTGCAGCACATTCAGGACACCTCACACAGCCAGCTTAAAAAATTCAACCCGAAAATCTTCCCCTTTCTTTCCTCCAGATGAATTTTGTGTAAGCCCACACCAATACCCCCAGAGAGACTGGATACTTAACAATCCCAAATAAAGCCTCGCTGGCTGAGGGACAGAAGAATCCAGCCTGACGTCAGGTATCAGCAACTGAGCAGTCCCTGCATGAACAAAGTCTTCCAGACCAGGAAAGTTCTTCCTTGCAAACTATTTATCCTCATAGTCGGGAAAGAAATCCTGTATTTTTAAGACAAGTGAAACAGAACAATAGCAAAACCCCACTTTTTATGATGTTAGCTGCCAGGTAAGAGCTTTCCTCAAGTCTCCATTCCTGCTCTGGCACTGCTGGGCCTCTATTAACTGCCTTGACCTTGATCTGAACAGGTACAGAAAAACCAGGTGGCCTGAAGCCATCACTAACTCCA
The DNA here is from genome assembly GCA_910950805.1 of Acrocephalus scirpaceus scirpaceus. Lineage (NCBI taxonomy): Eukaryota > Metazoa > Chordata > Aves > Passeriformes > Sylviidae > Acrocephalus > Acrocephalus scirpaceus. Next base: position 190,997 of record OU383796.1, read on the forward strand.
AAACTGCTGGAAAACACTATGAGCCAAGAGAACTGGACACACTCATCTGACAGTTTCACCCAGAGGCAGGTACTGCTCTCCTGGCAGCTGAGCCAGGAGGAATCCCATTTACAGACACAGCGCTTCTGTCCATAACCGTGGGTCTGTTAAAAACTGATTTGGAAGTACAAGATGAAAAATTCTGTGACCTTGCTCCCCTCTGGCCCTGATCCACAGGCACAAAGAACAAGATACAGAGCAAGTCAGGAGCAGGATATGAGCACTAATTTAACTCTCAGCACAAGGTAAATGAAGCTTCCGTGACCCTACAGGGAACGTGCCACTTCTCACCTGTTGTTAATCAACAAATGTAAGTGAAGAAGACTTTGCTTCCAATTATTTGTTCTCCTCTGGCATCACACAAACACCCTTTTTTCCCTTTTAAGGAAAAAATCTAGTAGGAGTTGGACTCCATGACCTTGATGGGTCCCTTCCAACTCAGCATATTCCATGATCCCAGAACAGCTCTTTTCCTGCTTGTCCTGTTTCCCACATAGCAGTAAATTACACCTGGCTAGCAACAGACACTAAACTTCATATTGCCAAAAATCAAAGCCCAAATTTACTAGCACAAATCTGACAGCTTGTCACTATTTCAGTAATTATCCTCCTCCTCCTTAGTCCCAGCTGATAAAGATAACCTCATCAGCACAAGGTCATCCATCCAGGAACATCGAGCAGATATTCTGTGGATCCATCCAGATTTCCACTGTCAGCATTGCAGCACAGCAGCTTTAAAAATGCATTCCCACAGAACCTGAGGCAGCCAGCAAAGGCCAGCTCAAATCCTCCTGACCTTGCTTTTATCCCTGCACAAACCCACTTAAGTCTCCCCTACACTGGGATCCGAAGGCTGGCAGGTGTTAGCTGTACCTGCAAACCTGCTTCCTGTGGATTTTGGCACTGCAGCAAACCAGCAAAAACTTTTAGACAGCCCTGGAGAGGAGAGGCATAAATAACACACCAGCAGCAGCACTTTTGTGCATCTGCAGGGGAGCTCTTGCCAACACAGAAATAACATTGACCAAAGCCCCTTGCAGCAGGCACAGTGAGAGCAGCCGATCCCTCTAACCCACAGCAGAGTTCAGCTGGTGACAGACATCCCTGATCTGGTTTTGAGTAGGACAGAAGGATTAGTCAGGAGAACACAACCTCCAAAGGCATGTGACTCCAGCCAAAGTCCCCTGAAAACTGGCACAGTGACACGCTTTGTTTAAAGCTCAAATACTCCAAAGACAACAACCTTTGGCTTTATCCCCCATCCATAAACACCTCTGGAAGCTTCACCTCCATAAGCACAGCCTGAGACACAGATCCCAACCTCAAGGCCACCTCCAGCAATAGCCTCTTTTTTTGCTAAGTCACTCTCTGCAACACAGAGTTTACACAGAGGTCTGAGCATGGCCCACCACTAAACACTGTGCAGGCACCAGACAAGTCAGTGCCTCCAAAACTTTGGTCCAAGTTTACAAATCAAGGCTTTTCTGTACAATTAGGGCCAAAATTTTCTTGTGTGCACCCTTAAAAGCTAAAGGAGAGAACTGAGGAGAGAAAAACACATTAGGAGAGGTTCACCCTTCCCACAGACAAGGGTGAGATGATGAAGGCAGCCCATATGGGGCAGCCTACGGTTTAAATCAATGGTGGGGATTAATCTTGGTGGATTTCAGACAACTAAGTCTACAGCAACACAGCTCTAATCAAAGGGTTAACTTTTGGGGCTTGGTTAACTAAAGGAAAACCTTTAGGTACTGACGGGCCAAAGCTTTTAGCAGCAACTTCGTGGAGCTGACAGTGAAAAGGTTCAAACCCCCAGGTGTAACAGCACTTTAGGATCTTTCCTAAAAGTGTTTCAAAAGGCACCGACCGCACAGAAGTGCCAGGCTTGCACAAATCGACTTCATCAGTATGCACCTTGTTTTGCCCCATGACACTCAGCAGCTGTGGTTAATTAGTCCTTGATAATGAATTGCCCATCACACTGCACGCAGCTGGTAGGTGAGTGATTCCTAACTGTGCTTTGGAATCGGTATGCAGAAAGCACAAACACAAAAGAATAAAGTTAACAATCTGTTTACTCCTTCCCCCACTCCTCCAAAGCTGCTACCAGCCAAAGGCTCAGGGAAAAGAAATAATAAATCTGTTTCCAGGGTTCAGCAGAGAGAAACCATTTGGACTGCTCTCAATTTTCATATCTTTGCCACCAGTGCTCCATGTTATTTCTCTCAACTCATTCAAGTTAGGAGATGAAGCCCGTTCTTCTGGCATTTAATAGCATTTAAAGCCTCTCTCTTGAGATAATTAGCCCTCCCTCCCCCATCCCATCCTCAGCAGAAAGAGCAGAGTCACCAATAAACAAAGAAAATTCAGGCAGGGACAACCAGGGTATAGTTGAGACCAAAGCTGCCTCACCTCCCTATCCCAGCACAGTGAGAATCAAATCAAGTGACACTACGAGCAATAGAATGAACAACACAAGAATTTTCAGATTAAGGGCTTCATCATTTTGAAATCTGGAAAACAACAACTCTTCATCTACAAGGAGCAAAACACCAATGTGTAATCGCTAAATGTTCTGCCTGGTCACCTTCCAACCCTGACAGATCGTCCTGAGTCATTCAAAATCAGCAGATAAGAGCAAGAATTGGGAAAGCTGCAGTCTTTTACCTGCATCCAGCCATTGCCAAATTACAGCAACCCCCACACCTCAGCTCCTACTGAGATACAGTAAATCCTCTGGGCAGAGTAAAAATTAAGGGCAGTCACCAAAGGGAAAGCATCTCCACTAAGACTGACAAAATTCTGTGTATCTATATGCCAGCCCCTCCTGTGGGATCTCCCTTGGATTCAGGGGCACAGTTTGGAAGGAGTTAAACCTCCAGCCATGGGGATGAGCAGCCATGCAGGCTGCTGCATTCCTTGCCTAACCATGACCCCACTGCGCAGGGAAGAACTGGGAATAGTTATCACCACAGCACTGACACGTCAGCCAGAGCGACTAATTAACTGATAAAAATAGATCTCTGAAAGGGCTTTTTTCCCCTCGACACAAAGCCGAGGCCCAACACTGCCACAGTTGCCACTGCACATCCATTAGTCTTCCACAGGCTCCAAGTTTGCCAGCAAAAAATAAAAGCACTCTCACACTCGAAAAAATAAACGCACATGGCACTTGTATACAGAAAATCACTGCTAAAGAGAATTAGGGAACTGATTATGAATGACCTGGAGCATCTCCACTCCCACTTCTAATGGATGCAGGAGCAAGATGATGTCTTTGCCCCCAACAGCCCTACCAGCTTCCCTGCAGCCCAAAGTTCCAGTTTTGCCTGGAAAATGACATGTTTTGAGGTAATCCAAATGATTCCAAGGATATTTGCAGCTCCCTTCACTTATGGTATCACTGAGACCAGCCAGAAAAACCCAGTTCTGTTTTAAGCCCCCTCCCCAGCCAGACACAGGTTTTGTACAGCTTGTAACTGAATATTCATCACCAGCTAATAAACCTGCAGGAACCGCAGTCTCAGCGAGTTTTAATACATATAATGCTCCAACGCATGCCAAACACAATGAAATTTGATCAAAATAGAAGCCATTTGTTTAAATACAAATGATTTGGCTCTCAAAACTGTCATCAAATTAAACTGGAAATCAAATTAACCAGCGACTGAATGAAGTAGAAGGCTGGGTAATCACAGATCACTGATCCAGCAGCGTGAAAGCAAGGATGCAATCACATTCCCCTTGTTTGTGGCACTGCCCCATGCTCCCAACAGGACTCCCACTCCATCTCCCAGGACATGAGTGTGCTCTGTGCCACAGACACAGCTCATTTCTTGGTAAAGCCAGAAAGAAAATGTTCCTTGCAAAAACACTTTGATACATTACCAGATAACAGAGTATCATCTGTGAAAGGACACACTGACACATTTGAAACCACTTTGACTTGGGACAGAACACTGCAGTCACTCCCAGCACTGTTGGCAAGAACAGGTTTAAACCTACTCTGAATGAGAAAGGAGTTTTGTTGCCACCACTGTCCAGATATTCAGCTTCAGCTGGTGTAACTGTGCCAGCCTCGTTCCTTACAATCAGACTCATTTTGGCTCTCTTTTGCAGTCTTCACAACAAGGAATTTAAACCATGTAAGTTCACAATTTTAGGTGTTGTCTAGTCTTAAAAGCAACTTGGATTAATTTAAAAGTCTGTTTGAAGAGCATCAGGCACTCCTGAGGAAATCGCAGCAGAGTGAGGAATCTGATTACATTCCCTTGCATCTTCTGTAGCACATCAAACTAACTCAGCTGAACATCCTTCACTCATCAAGAGTGGCCTTTGGAAACTTCATCAGTCCCCTTCCCTGATTCTGCACGGGACTTGCTTTTCAAAAACAGGAACATCACAAAACTTCAAGTTTAACCATTACCCCTGTACGATTGTTTCTTTAAGCAATAAAGAAGCAATTACAAGAAGAGAAGGCTCCTGGAAAATCTCACTACAGCCTTCCAATACTTGAAGAAAGATTATAAAAAGGAGAGTGACCTTTTATAGAGGCAGGAAGTGATAGGACAAGTGGAACAGTTTTAAACTCAACAAGGAGGTTTAAATGGATATTGGGAAGGAATTCATCCCTGTGAGGGTGGGCAGGCACAGGGTGCCCAGAGCAGCTGGGGCTGCCCCTGGATCTCTGGAATGTTCCAGGCCAGGTTGGACAGGGCTTGGAGCAGCCTGGGACAGTGGAAGGTGTCCCTGCCCAGGGCAGGGGGTGGTACAAGAGCAGCTTTAAGGTCCCTTCCAACCCAGGTCATTCTGGGATTCTTTGACTCTCACTTCTCTTTCTAGGCTTGTGGAAGCAGCATTTAAACATCCTAAAGCTTAAGGAGGTTTATAATTCATTTCAGCTGAGCACCTTCTCACATCATCTACTTTTCTTGCAGTATTTCAGTGCCAGAGAAGGGCACCAAGCCCTCGCCTACCTCCACCTGGACAAACACAACCCAATGCAAGGCACAGAGGTAAATAATTCATCTGCGTGCAAACAGAGGGAAAGAACAATTAAGCCAGAAAGCACAGCGGGGACGTTTCAAATTTCAGTCAACATTAAGGCAGGAGAGATCAAACAAAGAAATACCAATGGGGCTGCCTCACAGCGAACTTTGGGGAAGCTAGAAACACTCACGGCAAGGCACAGGAGGGCGGCAGGAACGAAAAAACGGGTTTTATTGTAGTGCCAGCCCAAGCCGTTCAGGGGTTCCGAATCGTCCTTCGGAGGACAGCAGCGAACAGGGACGAGAACTCCGCTTCTTGTGTTCGGAGCCACCGTGCACGGTGCGCTTGACCCGCGATTCCCGAGGAGCCTCTCGGCCGGGACAGCCCCGGCGCGGTCCCTGCAGCGCCCGCACCGCCCCGGCCCTCCCGCAGTATCCCCGGGTGCCCCCGGTTCCCCCCGGTGACCGCCGTCTCTCGCCCCCCGCCCCCGTCCCGAAGCGCTGTCCCCGGGCAGAGGGCTCGGCAGGCCGAGCCCGGGTTCTCCGGTCCCGTCCTTCCCCCGGCCGCGCTCCCAGGCCGTGCCGGCGCTCCCGGGGCGCTCCCGGCCCCCGCCCGCCCTTACCTGCCGCCGCCGCCGCCGCCGCCGCCGGGACGCGCCGCCGGAAGCGGGCGCGGTGCATGCCGGGAGATGTAGTGCGGCCGGCGGGGCCGGAGGACACGCCCCCGGGCCGGAGGACACGCCCCCCGGAACAGCGAGAGGGACACGTGGGCATTTGGGGCTGGGGGCGGCTGCAGTGGGGCTTTGGGGTCATGGGGCACGAGGGGATTTGGGGTGGGAGATGATGGGGTGCTGGGGGAGACTGGAGGGAGGCTCTGAGGCCGGGGAGTGACTGCTCATGGGGGTTTGGGGTGGGGAGTGCTGGGAGGATAAGAGTTTGGGGTCAGGGCGTGCGTGGGATTGTGGGGCTTTGGGGTGGGGCTTGCTGGGAGTGTGGGGTGAGGGTTTTGGTTTGGAGATGGAGATGGGGGCTGGGGGGGCTTGCTGTAGGGGGTGATGGGGTGCTGTGGGTGTAGGAGTGGGGCTTTGTGGTCAGAGGGTGGCAGGGGTCATGGACAGCTGGCAAGGAGGGTGATCGGGTGTTGGGAGGGCTGGGATGAGCTTTGGGGTTTGCCCGCAGAAGACTGAGATGATTCCCTGGGTTACCTCGGAGGTGGATTTAGCCTTTAACACTCCGGCAAGGGAAATCTCACCCCGAAAATCTCAGGGCTCCGGAGCACAGCCAGTCCAGTGCAAGGTGCCCTGCAGAGGTGGAACGGGATGAGCTTTAAGGTCCCTTCCAGCCCAAACCATTTTGGGATTGCAGACAGCGGGGCGGGTTCGGGGCAGGGCTGCGGGCAGGATCGCGGCCGGGCTGTTCAGCGGTCGCTCCGTAGCTCCCTCCGGCTCCCAGCGAGCGGCGCTGCCGGCCCGGGCAAGCCGAGGAGCGGCGGGGAGGGGCCCGGGGGCGGCCCGGGGGAGACCGACGAGACCCGAAGCCCAGCCCCGGCCGGTCCCTCCTGGGCTCTGCGATCATCCATTTCCAGCCCATGCAGCGGATCCAGTGTCTGCTTGCGTCTGTAAGGAATGAGCTGCCCACACTCAGGACACGGAGATTTCTCATCTCCAGCCTCACATGAGCCCCTGCACAGCGAGGGCAGCTCAGCCGCAGGAGTGCCGACTTTGCAAAGCACTTTGGGCTCCATCAGTCTTAAAGTGCTCCTTCAGCACAGATTATGATTATTATTATTACTACTACTATTATTTGCTGTTGCTTTGATGTGTGTTAAACACCATTAACACATTATATGTTTTTAGATTGAGGGCAAGTGTAGTGAAAAAAAATAGCATTTATTGGGATCATAACTATCAGCTACATGTAGGGAGATTATTAACACACCTGCCCTGCAAGACAACAGTGAAAACTGCAGATAAATTATATATATGTACACAAATTGCCGGCTTTGGTTATGCCCCAGATGAGGAATTTATTGGTTTATAATTGTAACCAGCTGAAAAAACAAAGGGGTTTAAAGTGATGCAATGATCCAGGTTATGAGCTAAGGGAGATGCCAGGGCTGGCTCAGCACCCCAAGTTCTCCACACAGCATTCTCTGGTGCTACACCCTGAAAGTGCAGCCTTTTGTGGGGGCTCTGCTGTTATCTCCACCAGGAACTTTGGCACAACCAGCAAAGCCCAGGGAGCCCTGTCCTCCTGCCTCAGTTTCCAAAAAAAGCTGCCCTCAAACCTCTTTTCCCCAAACAGAGACTCTGCCCTATAAATCCCCAGCAAACTCTCACTAAGCCTCCCTGCTAGCCCCACTGCTCTCATGCCTGCTGCGTGGGGCAGCACAGCAGGTCCTCTGTGGCTGCAGGGGCCAGAGGTCCCAGCCAGCCCCAGAGCCAGGGTCTGCCTCCTCAGGCACACAGGGAAGCACCTTCCATGCAGAGCTGGCCCCTCCTTCAGGGATCTTATCAGCAGTTTCCAGGGCTCCTGCCCACACCCTGATAAGTGCTGGGCTCCACATCATGGGATTGGGGTGTCCACAGTGCTGCTTCACCCCCCCCAGCACCACTGCAGCTCAGCTCCATGCCAGGAGTGGATCAGAGCATCCCATGGGACACCCACAGTGGGATGAGTGTCATGTCTAAATCCTGGCTTTCCAGGAAGATGTTACAGCCTGGAAAGATTGGAAACAGTCACCACAAGGAGACTTTACTGAAGTCAAACCCATCCTCAGGCACATGGGAAGTACTCAGACCTCCCACATCCTCCCTTGGACAACTGAGGGATGCTCCCACACACTCCTGGAGCAGCAGGACCCCTGCATTCTATACATGCCATACACAGGATTAGCCCCTGGGCTGACCAAGAGAAAAGTAAAAAAGGAAAAGGAATAAAAAAAACCTATTTTATTTTTTCAAACAAGATAAATAGCAAAGTTACAGAGGCATTTCCATGCCTAGTCAGAAGTTAATACACCCAAAAAAATATAGAAATAAATTAACTGGAGCTATGATTCAACAGCCAAACCAAGGGTGGCGATGCTGCTGGCCCTGGATCCTGCTCCCCAACAGGCACCTCCATGGAAACCTGTGCTGCTGGGAATGCTCTGGCACATCTGGATAAAGCCATGGTCACCCCATCCCACCCTGCACCCTCACAGCGGGACAGGGGCTGAGGGAGCCTCACGCCCCAGCACAGCTCCCCACCTCACCCCTAAAGCTGAGGCAGTGGAGATGTGCCAGTGCCAGTGGTTGGAAAACAACGCAAAAAGGTGTAAAACACACTGGCACTTAGGTTAAAGGCACTTCACATCCCAAACTGCAGAGGATGAGGCAGAAAGGTGGGGAGGGGTGCCTGGGCAGCATCCCCCACCAGCAGCTGTGTCTCCCAGCACGGCAGGACCCAAAAAGCAGGGATGAAGCCCATGATATCCTCTGGCCACCTCTGGCAGGAGGAAAGTCCTCTTCAGTGGCAGCCTTGGTGCCAGGACATGTCACAGGAGTGTGACACCAGCATTGCACCCACAGACATCCCAGTTTGGCTTCACTCGGGCTATCCCCAAAAAGGCATGGAGCAGAAGAGCATTCACAGCCTTGCCAAGCCCAGGGCAGCACTTTGGGGTCTTCCCAGCACTGACAGCTTCTCAGGGGCTCCTCTCTCCTGGGAGAAAGCGCAGGGAAGCTCCCACTTTACCTCCACAGCTCCAAGCCCATTAAGCAGGGAGACAATACTGCAGACGAATTTTCAGGGTACCAGCTGCCCCCCGGCCCCTCGGCACAGCCAGGGCAGGAGGAGGAGAGGGCAGAGGCAGCTCAGCTCTCAGGTCATGTAGCGGGTGACAGCCCTGAGGGCGTAGAGCAGAGCCGCCTGCATCCGCGCCTCCAGCAGGAGCAGGTTGATGTGCACCTAGGAGAGAGTGGAGTCAGGGCACAGGGTCAGCCCCCAAACACCCTGCCAGGAGGGGAAGGGACAGGGCAGCACCTTCTCTGAGTGTTTGAAGTGCCTCCAGAACTGTGTGTAGATCTGCTTGGTTGTCTTCTCTGGGTAGCAAGCCACTGTCTTGATGTAGATCTTTAAGTTGCGCTCCAGGAGCTGGTTCACCTCCCCATAGTCATAGTCATCATAGCTGGGGAGAGGAGGATGTGTTATTGCAGCCACAAGCCTTGTGCATTCATAGCATTGTGGAAGGGATTGTGTTGGAAGGGACCTTAAAGCCCATCCAGTCCCAGCCCCTGCCATGGGCAGGGACACCTCCCACTGTCCCAGGTGCTCCAAGCCCTGTCCAGCCTGGCCTTGGACACTGCCAGGGATGAGGATTCCACCACTCTGGGCAATCTCTGCCAGAGCCTCACCATCCTTATAGTAATTTTTTACTAAATTCTCCTTTCCCAGGGTGGTTCTGAACCTCAGCCAAGCCTGCCAAGAGCATCACTTTGCCTGAGGGAAGCAGCAGCAGCTTCACTCTAACCAAGACAAGGTCACTGGACCTGCTCCTGGGCTCCTCCCAAGGCAGAGAAGAATCTCTCCCATGTTTTGGGATGTACCGGATGCCGAAGACGCAGTGCACGTAGTTCCAGATGGCCCGGCGGAGCATGGAGGTGTCCACACCACAGTGCATGGCAATGGTGTTGTAGGTCAGGTTGTAAACCACCTGGAACTTCTCATCCAGGAGCTGCCCCACGTCTGGGTACAGCCGGTTGATCAGTGAGTAGCCGTGGTCCTCCCAGGTGTAATCCTGATGGAGAAAGGAGGCAAGGGTAGGGGTTTGGTGGGGAAAATGGGGTCCCTCTGTCCTGCTTTCAGGCAGGCTGGAGTTACTTTCTTCTCAGTAGCTGTTCCAGTGCTGTGTTTTGGATGTGGAATGAGAAGGGTGTTGGTAACACACTGATGGTTAGGGTTTTTTGCTAAGTTGGGTTTATCCTGAGTCAAGGACTTCATTCCTCTTGTTTCAGGCTTTGCCAATGGGAGGGAGCATAGCCAGGACAGGTGACCAGAGCTGACCACAGGGATATTCCACACCAGAGAACATCATGCCCAGTATATAAACTGGGGGGAGTTACCTGGACGGGCCAATTTGGCTTTGGGAAGGGGGTTTTGGCATCAGTCAGCAGGTGCTGAACAACTGCATTGTGCATCACTTGTTTTTTTCCACTTAATTGTCATTATTATCATTATTTACCATTATCATTGTATTTTACTTTATTTTCAATTATTAAACTGTTCATATCTCAACATACAAATTTTATTTTGATTTTTCTCCCTGGATTCTGGGGAAGAAAGTGGGGGCTGAGTGAGCAGCTGTGTCATGTTTCTCCCTAGCTGGCCTTAAATCACAACACCCTCCAAAGCCAGGGACATGAGGTGGGGTCTCTCCCTAAGCTGACACTTCCCCCCAATTCTCAGCACCTGGTTGCTCAGCTCCAGCCCTTCACCCACAGCCCTGGGAGCAACCCCAACACAAGTAGGAGCCACTGACCTGAGCCAGTGCTGGGCACCCACCTGTGCACGGAAGGTGGGGGGCGCCTGCTCCCCCCTCCGTGTGAAGTCCTTGTATCCAAATTCAGGGTCCTCCAGGAAGCAGCGGATGTTGGACTGCAGGGAGGGATCCAAAATATCTACAAGGCACCAACACAGTGGCCATGAGCCCAGGTGGAGTCAGCGCTGCCCCGGGGAGCTGATCCTGCTCTCCCTCAGACATTCTGGTTCCTTTCCCCCTCCTCAGGCTCCCGTGGCCCATGGGGACCTCCTGCCCCCAGACAGTTTCCCCCTGCCCCTCCTCACCTGAGGAAGGGACCAGCAGACTCTCTGTCTTCTCCAGCTCGAAGCGTGTCGCCATCTCCTCCTGTGTGACCCCTTCCTCCTCCAGCTGGTGCTCCTGCAGCAGCTTCATCCTCTCCATCAGCACCTCCAGCTCCTGCATGGCATCTGTGCCCTGGGGAAGCACAGGGCAGGGTCAGCCCAGTCCCTGGTTGAACAGAGGGGCCCCCGAGCCCAGATCTGCTGGCACCTGGGGGAGCCCCTGGGCTGCTCAAATGAGCATCTCCCTCTGGAATCTGCTGCCCAGATTCCAGCAGCTCCCATGGCCCATCCCCAGGCCTGGGAGGAGAGAGAAGGATGTGGAGGACGTGGAAGGTACTAAAGCATCAGCTGTTCCCAATAAAGGCCAGAGAGGTTCTCCAAGAGCTGGGCACCTCTGCTCTGGAGACAAGACTGGGAGAGATGGGGGTGTTCAGCCTGGAGAGGAAAAGGCTCCAGGGAGACCTTGGAGCCCCTTCCTGTGCCTAAAGGGGCTCCAGGAGAGGACACTTGGGACAAGGGCCTGAAGTGCCAGGACAAGGGGAAATGGCTTCCCACTGCCAGAAGGGAGGGATAGATGGGACTTTGGGAAGGAATGCTTCCCTGTGATGGTGGGGAGGCCCTGGCAGTTTGCCCAGAGAAGCTGTGGCTGCCCCATCCCTGAAAGTGTTAAGGGCCAGGCTGGATAGGGCTTGGAGCAGCCTGGGAGAGTGGAAGGTGTCCCTGCCCATGGGAGGGGGTGGAACAAGACAGGCTTTAAGGTCCCTTCCAATCCAAGCCAATCTGTGATTCCCAGGGAAAGCCCCATACAGCACCCAGCACCCCAGGGTACACTCAGACCCCTGCAAGGCAAAGCCCCTCTTACCCCAGAGCCCCCCATGGTGTCATCAGAGGCAGGGCTGCTGTTGCTGTGGGGTGAGGGGGCCCAGCAGCTGCTCTCCACATCCTGCTCCCCCTCGGGTTTGATGCCGCAGCCAAAGACAAAGGATGCCAGGGAGTGGTAGTGGGTGAGGAGCACCAGTGCCTGCACCAGCTCTGCCAGCGACCAGCTGTCCTCCCCGGGCTTCAGCAGAGCCTGCAATGCACAGCAGAGGTTGGAGAGACCCCCCAGCCTTCAGCTGTATGCCCACCACAGCCCAGTGCTGGGCCAAGCCAATGGCAGGATACAGGAGCGTGTTTGGGAAGTGCCTCACCCACAGACCCACTGGGGGCAAGTCACCCCTTCCCATCCCACTGACTCCCTCAGCCCTGAAAGGGTTAAACTCTGGGGGCTCTGCAAGCAGGAAGGTGGCCCCTGGGTCAAACAGTGAGTTTTGGGGGAAATCTGTGCTGGCAGCATCAGCTCTCACCTCAATGTGCTCCTTGGTGATGAGCCAGGGCCGGTGCGCCAGCAGCTTGTTGATCTCATTGAGGTTCCGGAGTTTTTGGGGGGCACAGTGCAGCCCCTGCAGCCACGCAGGGTTGCCGCCCACCTGCAGGAACTCCCCCATGTGCAACCCCACCAGGTAGGAGCACCGGTGCCGGGCTGCAGCCTGCGGGGAGAGGCAGCAGTCAGCCCCCAGCACTGGCTGGGGAACCCCCCTGCTACAAGCCCTTGCAGAAGCCAAGGCAGGGAGCCCACTCGTCCCACATCGCTCCTGGAGGATTTTCCCTTAGGATATGAGTTCCAGACAGGGGGGATTTCCCCCCTCACTACCAATACCAGTCCCCAGGGGTCCTGGAGGGAGGGTTTTGGGGTACCCTGGGTGAGCACCAACCCCAAAGGAGCTTCCAAGCTTTTGGGATGTCAGATCAGAGAGGAGCCCATCTGTGGGGTCCCAAGAACCTCCCAAGCAACAGTGCTGGGACCCCCCACATCACCCTGTGTCCCCCAGCCCCAGTGCTCACCATGATGGCGATGTAGTGGCGCTTGTGGTAGGGCAGGGGCCCGTCCATGCGCAGCAGGAGGTACTGGGTCTTCCAGAAGCTGCTGAGGTACTGAGGGTGCAGCCCCATGACCATGGCGACGTGATCCACCCTGCCTGCCGAGATGAAGGCCTCGAGCAGCGGGTGCAGGCTGCTCTCCCCACCTTCCTGTGGGATCTGCACAATGAGGAGAGGGGGGAAGTGAAGGGCTGTGAGCTGTAGGCCCCACTCTTCCCAACATCCCCCTAAACGAAATAGAGCCCACCCAGCAAGCAGGACCCAGGCACCCAAGAGCAGCAACACAGGATCCTCACCCCATTGGAAGTGCCCTGCCTCCGGAATGGACACCGCCGGTGGGCCCTGCTGCCCGTCTCCCCGCTCCCAGCCCTGGGGGGCAGAGGGTGTTTGGGGGTTTCCATGACAGATCCCACACAGCCCGTCCAGCTCAGCCTGTGGGTTGGGTTGTTTGTTTGGGCTCTGGAGCGCAGGGGAGGAGATGGGGGCCAGCCCCCAGCGCAGTGACGAAACCACGGCGCTATCTCTGCCCGAGGAGGAACATCTGGAAGAGTGAATGCTGAGATAGGGCTCATTGCCCTGGGGATTTCAGGGCAGAGGGTTGGGGGGCGGGCAGGGCAAGGGTGTGGGTCTTTGCATGGCAGGGGAAACACAGATGTGTCTGGATGAATGGGGAAACTGAGGCACAGAAGAGCAGGTAAACACCAGGGTGAAACACGGCTGTTCCCCCAATGTCCAGAACGACTCCCCCACAATGCCACAAGGATCTGCTTGGGGTGGGTGACCCCTCTCCATCCACTTCTCCTTCCTCAGCATCCCATCCCCACTAGGCACTGGGAATCCTTCCTGTCCCCCCACCCGCAGCAGGTAAGCGTGAAGGAGACCCCAGCAGGGAGGAGACCCCCACCCAAGTCAATCCCCATTGCTTTACCTCTCCCAGGGGAATGAAGGTGCTGGGGCCCCTCGCCAGCTCCCCGGGAGCCTTGATTCTTCTTTCCTAGGAAGGAAGGCGCAGCCGGGAGTCACGGAATGTCCCCGTCAGCGCCACCGGAAGGGGTGACTCAGGCAGACACCCGGCACGGGCCACGGGGCCATCACCCCCACACCCTTTGCGTCAGGCTGGAGCGCCTGATGAAACCGGGCTGGGATGTTGCTCCGCTCCCGGACGCGAGTGACACACCGGCACACCGGAGCTGCGGCCCCACGGGTCAGGAGCGGTGACACCACACCGGAGCCGTGGTTTACCACCTCCATGGGAAAACAGGGAGAAACGGGATGGGCGGCAGCGGGGGTCAGGAGCAGCACAGCCTGTGCAACACTGGGGTTACAATCACCACCAAAGACACGGCCTCCGGGGGTCCCACTAACCCCGCCCTGGGCACAAAATGCCACTAAACATCAAATGGCACTAAATAACACTAAAGGATTCAGGTCCTTTCTGCCCCACACTCCTCAGGTGTGGAAATGGCATTTAGTTATTGCATGAACTGGACGAGCTGCTTCCACAGACCCATAGAGGGGGACATAATGGCATAATTCAAATCCCTGTGGGAGCGGAAGGTGCAGCCTGGCACCCTCTCCTGAGCAGGAAAGGGGTGTGGGATGGCACGAAGTGACCAGAGCAGCTGTCAGTGCAGCCACACGCTCCCCATGCGACGGGCAGCGGGACACGGCACTGTGAGCTCTGCCCGGCTCCTGGAAGGTTGGGAGACCCAAAGGTCTCCCCTTCCAGACGCCGCAAGTGCCCCCTGCCTGGACAGGGCCGCCCCATGCCCAGGAGCCCGCGGGAGCTCCCGGCGCCCCGCCAGCTCCTCAACACCCCAGTTTTAGCCTCGCTGCAAAGCGCATGAGCCAAAGCGCTGCTCCTGAACCCCGGCCAGTTTCCGGACATGTCCCGGCTTCTCCCCTCGCTGCAGCCGGGCGGGACGGGGTTACCCCAGGCAGCGGCCTCGGGTCAGGGGCACACCCCCAGCGCCTCTCCGAGGGACGCCCGTGCGGGCTGCACCCCGTGTGCGCCCGGGGATGGGGCGGTACAGCCCGGGAGCCCTTACCTGGTCGCCTCGCCGGGCCCCGCAGCCCCGGTGCTCCTCCGGCCCCGCGGGGCTGCACGGCGAGCCAGCGACCAGCATCCCGTTGGGGCTGGGCGGTGGGGACAGGTGGGGACAGCCCCGGCCGCCCGCGGCCACCCCGGTCACCCCCGCGCTCCGCCGCGGCCCCGGGACCCGCGCCCGCCACGCTTACATAGCACGGGCCGGAGACACGCCCCCCGGCCCGCCGCGACCAATGGGAGCTCGCGGGCATGACCACCCAGGAACAATCAGACCAATGGCAATGGGGAGGCGTGGCCAACACACAGACATCAGGTCTACCCAGAGCCCGCCGCGCTTTCCCGACCCTTGAACACTGGGAGTACTGGAAATGTGTCCTGGGGCTGGAGGGAAAAGACAGCTGAGGGAAACCACCTCGGCTCCGCTCAGGTGAGGCCCCGCCTGTCGTGCGGGGCCAGCTCCGGGTCCCCAGCATCAGAACGATGCGGGGCTGGTGGTGCATGCCCAGAGGAGCAGGCTTTGGAGCAAGATGCTCCTGAGAAAGCTGGAGATCCTCTGCACCGGAAAAAGACGGGAGAGAAGAAGGTGTTCAGCCTGGAGAAGAGAAGGCTCTGGGGAAACCTTAGAGCCCATTCCAGTGCATAAAAGGCCTCCAAGAGAGCTGGAGAGGGACTTGGGACAAGGGCCTGAAGTGCCAGGACAAGGGGGAATGGCTTCCCGCTGCCGGAAGGGAGGATAGATGGGATATTGGGAAGGAACTCTTCCCTGTGAAGGTGGCGAGCCCTGGCAGTTTGCCCAGAGCAGCTGTAGCTGCCCCTGGATCCCTCGAAGTGTCCAACACCAGGATGGACAGGGTTTGGAGCAACCTGGGATAGTGGAAGGTGTCCCTGCCCATGGAGGGGGCCAGAATCAGATGAGCTTTAAGATCCCTTCCAACCAAAACAGTCTGGGATTCCTTGACCCTTTTACTGGGTTTGGTGTTTCTCCAAAGGGACACGAGAAAAAAGAAAAAGGTAAAAAAAAAAGGAAAATAATGAAGAAAAAGGAAAAAAAGTGAAAAGAAGGGGAAAAAACCACCCCCAGTGCCATGGCCTGTCCCAGACACAGCACTGGTACCAATCTGGTGCTGCCTGACAGCCCAACACAGCAAAGTTCAGCAAACAGGAGCCTCTGCACAAACAACTCAGGATTTGCCTGGCAACAGCCTCCTCTGTCTGAGCTCCTGCCAGCGGAGGGAGCGTCAGTGCTCCTTGGCACTGCAGCACCGGCCGCACAGCCCACGGCTGGAGCAGCCACCAGCAGCACAGCCCCGGCCTCCGCAGGGAGGGAGCACGCAGCCGGTTTCAAACGTCCCTGGTCATTGCTCCTTGTCCTTGTCCCTTCCCAGGGCTATTTTTAGGGTGTTTTGCAAACACAGCTCTGTGCTGAGGCTGTGGGGTCTGGGTGGCTCTGGCCACCTCAAGGTTTCTGCTTCTCTATTTCCACTTGTGTCATTTCAGAGGCACAATTTGGGGGCTTCATTTCATGTAACCCAAGGGAACGTGGCCCCTCATTGCCCTGGGGTCAGAGGTGCTGTTTCAGCCTCTGTCACCCCAATCCAGCTGTGTCACCTGCTCCTTTGGCACTGTTACACCCCACAGAGCTGCTGCACAGGGGGCACAAGCAGAGGTGCTGCTGGTCACCAGCCAGCCCTGGGGCTGCCCAGAGAAGCTGTGCCTGGAAGTGTCCAAGGCCAGGCTGGACAGGGCTTGGAGCAACCTGATCTGGTGGAAGGTGTGCCTGCCCATGGCAGGGGGTGGAACAAGATGAGCTCTAAGGTCTCTTCCAACCCAAACAATTCCATGATGACTCTACAGTTCCACCTGTGGCCATGAGCTCTGTTTGCTCTGGCTGAACACATCAGCCTGGAGGGGAAAACACATCTCATCCTTTGCATCAATAAAGGCAGCACAGAGCAAGCAGAGGTGGGGGGCAGAGGGGGAGAGGCTGCCTCTGTTCTCCCCTTTCTGCTCCCCAAAAAACTCTGGATATTAGAGGGACAGGGCTGTGGGTGTGCATCAGGCAATGATCCAGCTGGAAAGATGGGCTGGAGATGCTGCCAAATATTTAATATAAAAATATCCCATCAGAAGACACGAAGGGCTGTGCCAGGAGGACATTTGTCCCACAGACAACTCCTGCATGTCGAGCAGGGCCAGGAGGGGCCAAGCACGACTGGGTGGGCATAGAGCTCCAGGTTTTGGAGCAGCACAGGATCCCCCATCTGCTCCTCACCCCTCATCAGCCCACCCAGCAAGCACGGGGTTACCTGCAGCCTCAGCACTTTTCCTGGCTGGTTCCTGATGCTCCTGCTCACATAGCAGCTGGCTCTGGCTGTCAGCAGCATCTCCCTCCTGTCACAGCAGCCTGGCACAGGGAGAGTCCAGCCAACACCACCCAGGTCCCATGCTGGGAGCCAGCAGCAGGCCTTGCTGGGCAGTGCAAAACAGCTTCAGCATCCCACAGAATCATGGAATTGTTCAGTTTGGAAAAGCCCTCAAGATCATCAAGTTTAACTATTAGCCCAGCACTGCCAAGGCTACCACTAACCCATGTCCCCAAGTGCCACATCCACATGGCTTTTCAATCTCCCCAGGGATTTAAAAACAAGCAACAGTAGGTAATTATTTTGGGATTGAGAGTGGCCTGGTTACCATCCTGCTGACTGGACAAGACTGGTGTTCCAGGAAAGCTGAACAGCAAGGGAAGGCCAATTGCTTAAGGTGTGTCACCTTAGAGGGAGGTTGGCTGGGGACAACTGCCTTTTTCACCAGCTGGTGGTTTTGGGCAGCCTAGATTCTGAGAAGGAAGGGAAGCAGCAGAGACCATGCAGGGACACTGAGGGAACACCTGAGGCAGGTGAATCATGGAATATTGTTTCAGTGTTTCCTTTCCTTACATGCTCTGCTCAAAGATCAGGAGCTGGATTGTCACTGCAGCTGGTCATCCCACTACAGACTCCAGTGGGAAAACCTGTGGCATGAGGGCTTTGTGGGCTGGAAGAAGGAAGCCCAGAGCATTTGTGGGGTGGAGAAGGGCATTAGAATCATGGAATCCTTCAGGTTGGAAAAGATCTCTAGGAGCATCCTGTCCAACCGTTCCCCCAGCACTGGGTGCCACCACCTAACACTTGTCCCCACGTCACATCCACATGGCTTTCAAATGCCTGCAGGGATGGGGACTCCACAACTTCCCTGGGCAGTCTGTACTACGGCTGGACAGCCCTTTCCATGGAAAAATTTTCCCTGATATCCAATCCAAACCTTCCCTGGCACACCTTGAGGCTGTTTCCTCATTTCCTCTGCAGCTGCACTGTTCAGAGGCATGGAGGGAAGGTGACTAAAGGTGATCCAGGCCCACAGGAGCTGCCAGTGCTTCATCAGGATTTCTGCACTGCAGGCAGATGGATGTGGATTCAGCAACATAAACATCAGAAACTCTGGTTTGTACTGGTCTGTACTGGTCAGTGATCCTCATTGCTCTAGGAGCAGCAGCAGGAGGGAGCTGCTATCCCCATGTGCTCCTGGAAACTGGATATGAATAAGGGAAAGGGTCAAAGCTAAAATCCCTTTAGACTCTCAGACCTCTGGAGATTTCCTTGGAAAAAGACAAGGGGCAGCTGAATTTTCTTCAAGGAAATCTCATGGGAAAAGGGAAAACCTCCATGCCAAAGGAGCAGGTCTCTCTGTGCCAATTGTATCCCCTCGCTGAGATCAGGAATAAATCTCGTCAGATACAGCCGGATGGGTCCTGGGAAGCTGGATGTAACCAAGTAACCAGGATCCTAGCAACAAGCTTGATGGGAGGATTTAAAGATAGAAAAAATGTAGGAGCAAAGCAAACAATGGGAAAATACTGTCTCCTTCCCCTAACTCCCAATCCTAGAGCAGGAGATAAATCAGCTCCAGGCAGGGAGAGGTACTTTGGTTGTTTCGGTTTTTTCCCTTTTCAAAGCAAACAAAGTATCAGTCACAGATGAGGATTTTTTTTAAACCACTTTTACAGGTGTCATTTGTACAAATCAAAGTGTCCCTTGAAAATCTCATTATTACAAACATACAAAGAAACGATGTTGGTGCTACAAATCAGCTACGAGACGGCAGGAGCAATTTATCACGATTAAAAACCCAACTGAACGGTATTTACAGGGCCTTTCTCCCTCTTTTTATTTCTGTGTTGAGGGAAGGAAAAAAAGCAAAGCCCACAGTTAAAAAAACTCCCACCAATGCACTTCATTTTCTAAAAGTATAAAATTGGGTGAGTTTTTCCAGCTGCCACACTCAGGCAAAGTGTAACAATTTCTGGTTTTGCTTGTTTTCACATCAAAAGTCTCTTAGAAAAATGAGAAGCAAACACATGGCAGTGTCCAATGAAACGTGCTCCTTCCGTGCCAGAAGCCAACATCATCCCAAAAAAGTGCCTTTGAGTAAAATCAACTTTAGTAACAAATAAGAAACAAAAGGATGAAAAAAGTAATCACAAGCTCTAGTTAAAAGCTTCATCAAAGCCCTGACGGAGCAGCCGTCCTGCAGCAAAAGCATGAGTTCTCTTACCTACCTTCAGCCCTGAGATGTTTCTCCGCTCCCTGACTGGAGTTCGGGATGTCGAGGAGCTCCTGCCAGCCCGGAGTTGTGTGGTGCTCCCCCTCCAAGTGCTTTTTCTCCACCACCATCACCCCAGAAGAGGTGCCTGGGGGGACCTATCCCAGCTGGTCTGGCTGTAAGGGTCAGTGGCAGCCGTGCTGTTTCGGGGCAGCACATCCCTGGTACAGGGAACTCTCATAGCCCTTTGATCCTGCTGGTTTGGAATCAGCAGTGAGGAAAAATCCCTGGAGTGCCCCAAAAAACACACCCTGGCTCGGGTCGCTGCCTGAGTAAGTGCTTTCCTGGAGCCAACCTGGCCTCTGCATCTGGAGGGGCAGGGAAAGGGGGAAGAGAGGGAATATCTGCTCCTTGAACTCTCTTTGTGTAAAGAAATGGAGTAAGAGACACTTAATCGCATCAAGCTGTAGAAATCATTAAAATCCCAGAGGTCACCGTGTAACCAGGGCACTGACGGGGGAATTCTGGGTGGGTTGGGGGCTGTTCATTCCACTTCGGCTCCCAACCCAAAAGCTCTCATCAGAAAAACAAGGAAACAGAAAAAGAGGCAGTTTGGTTTGCAAAGCTGACAGAGAAAAGAAAAAACAAAACACAAAAAATCTTCCAAGATAAATACATGGCCCCCAGTTTGGAAGCGTCTTCAAAAAGCTGGATCAACTGTTGCCAGCAGTGGCACAACTTTCCAGGAACATGTGTTGGGCTGGTGAGTTCTCAGCTCTCTTTTGAAGAAGGAACAGTTCAAGGAAAAAAAAAGAAATCCAGCTCCCACCACACGTAGCTCCCATTTTATCTGCAGAACAACTGGCCATGGCAGTTCCCTCACAGCAGCAGGCTGGGAACCAGCAAGGAGCCACTAATGCAGCAGGTTCCTGTTTGCTCATGGAAAGGGCTGGCAGTGGTAGCAACTGGTTAGGAAAAGATTTCTTCCAGAAAACAGTACTTGAGGGGGGGTTTAGGAAGGCTGGGACCTCTCCCCATGGGTCGAAACCGGCCACACTCACGCATGCTGTCCAAGGTCACACGCATCAGGAATTCCCATGGAGTCCACAGCAGTGGGATAGTGACAACACAGAGGTTTGGGCTTCCAGAGATCCAGCAGCTCTCCCAGACTCCTCAGCTAATGCTGGGGAAAGCTCCCAGGTCGGGGGTTTGCCTTTAAGGGGAGGTTATTGCTCCTGACTTCTCAGGCTTCTTGCCTTTTGACAAGGCAGCTGCTTGCTTCAGGAGTTCTCTGTTCTTGGCCTGGAAATGGGGAAAATGGGGATTTAGTGGCATGGATCATCATTAGCTCTTGGGATCCCTGTGCAGAAGCTGCTGACATCCTGCACACAGGTTGCTGGCAAGGTGTTGAGCTCACCTCCTAGAGAGGGCTCTCCCATCCCAGCCCCACAGGAAAAGACAAAGTGATGAAACCCACAACACTGTTCAAAAATTAATCATATGAACAGTTCAGGGCACCCACAATACACGGAGAGGATCTGAATTTTGATTTTGCAGTCACTGAAAAAGGTTTCCAAACACTCAACCAATACCAGCAGAAATAAAATGTCTGGACACGAGAGTTCAGGGCAGTCCCAGCCTGAGCTGAGCACAGACATGGAACGCCCCAAGAGAGGGAGGGGGCTGGGGCACACCTGCTCCTGGATCTGATGCTCCTTTACCTTCAGAAACAGCACATCCAGCCCTCTCCACACCACACTCTGACACTCCAGCTTCAGCCAGGCAGAACGTGCCCTGTGAAGGGATTCTCAGAGGCACCAGCACTCTGACAGCAGCTGGAGGCCCCAAACCTGCCTTCCACTGGGATACTTCCCCAGAGTGGGTGTGGATGGAGGAAGGACTGTTTCCTCAAGGGCAACAAAAGCCTTTTGGCTCATCCCCTCCCACCTCTCACTGCTGGGGCTTTAGATCTTTATATACCCAGAGTAATTAAAGGGTACAAAGTTCGTTTCTGTGTCTGATTTCTTCCCCTTTGACCTGATCCCTTTGGTGGCTCAAGCTATTCATGCTGATAGTCTGCTGTGTTTCCACAGCCATGACAAGAATCCTGCTCTCCCTGCTTCCATCAGCTCAGGGACTTCTTTATTTGGACTACAGATACAGGGCTAAACGAACTGCCAATTGTTCCTTTGTTCTCTCTGGTTACTGCTCACACAAATCACAGGGAGGTGATTTAGAGGTTCAGGGAGCCAACAAAGGTTCTGCAGACTGGAGAAACAGGTTCAAACCTGATTTTGGCAATAAATAAAATGAGTTTGATGGTTCCTGTCTAGTCCATAAGGGACACAAGATAGCACTTTACAACACAGTAAGTGTGAGCCTGAGCATAGAACAGAAAGGTAGGTGTAAATGGTGGTTGGGACGCAATGCAGAGCTGAGGAGGGGCTTGCCTGGCAGCACAGAGGCTGTAGGACAGGGCTGAGAAGCATTAGCAGAGCTCTGTATGCAGGAGCTCATGGGGTGTTCTGATCAGGAGTGTCCTCAGTCCCTCAGGACACAGCTCAGGAATGTCCTCAGTCACTCCTGAATACAACACAGCTCAGCAAATTAAACTGAAAATGCTGTCACCTGTAACTGCTCCATGACCTCCTTGTGTGTCTTCTCCATTTGGTTCATCTTTGCCCTCATCTGTGATTCCTGGTACTGCAGGTCAGCTTTCAGCTCTGTGATCTGTGCAGAAACCAGGAAAGAGCAAGTGAGCTGGAAGAGGCAACAACTGCCCTCACCACAGACCCCCCTGCCATGAAAACTGCCTCTACAGAAGGTGTGTGAGACTGGCTGAGGTCACAGACATGCTGGCCGTGCTGGGGGACTGCAACTGGACCTGAACTGTGTCACTGAGAGCACAGAGCAACAGCAAGGGCCAGCACTGCATTCCTCCAAGCAGCAGCATGTTTATTCCCAGCCTTGCCCACACACAGAGGTCTCCAAGAAAGTGGTCAGGAAATGACCCTTGGTGAAATGAGATCCCCTGGGTGGGTCCAGAGAGCCTCTCTGGCTTTGGAAAGGAGGCAGCTAGTAAACAGCCAGGCATGTTAACTCCAAGATAAAAAGCCAGGCTGTGTCAGAGTGTGATCTGTGAGAACATGTCAGCCTGCTGGGGGGGAAGCAAGCCAAGGACTGTACCTTCTTCTCCTTCTCCAAAATCATCTGATCCTTCTGGTGAAGCATCTTTTTTAAAGTAGCCACTTCCTCCTTCAGCTGGGCAATGATGACAAAGTGGTCGGTGCCAGGGGAGTCCAGGGCGAGGTCTGGAGAAAAACTGCAGCAAGGAACAGGGAGAGGCTCTCAACAAAACTCTCTTCACTGAGGCAGGGAAACTCCCACAGATGCACTCAAAGGAGAATGAGAATCATTTCATGATCATTCATGATCCTTTTTCAAACCAAAGAGTTGAAGACAGCAATCAGAGAGATAATTAAACTTTATGCATCCCTTTGGAAATCTCTTTGCTCACAAGCAGTCCTTGGATGCACTGCAAAACTTTCCACTGAATGTCAGCAAACATTCTGGCAAGGAGGGGACATGAAAGAGAAACAAATAACCTCCAAGTTCAACAAACAGAGCAAAGGGAAACAGCTAAATTGCACTGAGCAAGGAAAAGGGGTAAAAAACATACTAGACCTTGTAATAAGATTCTGCCACGATAAAGCAATTTAAAGAGAAGCTTCATTATTTCAGAGTAGGAAAAACTCTCCAGGAAGACAGAGAAACAGCTGAGCACATCACCTGTACACCACCAGGTACTCTAAATCTAAGCAACCATCAGCAGAGTTATCTGTGTGTGAGTCACTGCTGCACTGGTAAATCACAAACCTCCCTCCTGGAGACCCAGTGACCCAGGCAGGCACACGCAGTCCTGTGCTACAGGAATATGCCAGATCATAACAAGCTGCAGCCACAAGGCCCAGGAGCCCACCCGATTTTTCCCTGCCTACTGTTCCATCCCTAAAGCTGATTTTTATCTCCTCATGCTAAGTGGGTAGCACACTCCCAGCCACACACCTGAAACTGCTGTATAAAAACTGAACAGTAATAAGACAACAAAGACATCTTCACCTAAAAGATGACTTCAAGTCTGGCTGTTATCAGATAAATAAAGATAAATTGTCAGGGTCACCCAAAACCTGACTTTTTCTTTGAAGCCTCCAGAGTAGGTCAACACTCAGCTCTAAAGCTGGAGCTGCAGCAGAGTGGGGAAGGCATGGTCTCAACCCAAAATTCTGCCTCTCTCAGGGATGTTTCTACCTCTGAGCTTCCAGTCCCCAGCCTGTACCCTAAGGCAGAGTACTTGCTGCTCACTTCACATGGGGTCTCCTCCAGCACCTGGAAATGATCCATTTTCTAATTAAAAGCACTACACTCTGCTTTGACAGGACTCATTAGTAAGGATGTGGCAGGGGAAAAGCCTCGCTCCCCCACTGTGCTGGGGATCTACAGAGGGAAACGAAGCAGAGGCAGCTTCCCAGATCTGAGAGTCAGACCATGGCCCTGAGGCACTGCAAGAGAAAACCTGGCAGAGGAAAACTCAGAACTGAGGGTCTGAGGAGACAGCCCACAGCAAAGAGCCCTGCATGGCTAAAACATGCTGACAGCAGAGCCCACACTGAGATGTGGCAGCTCTCTGGGCACACTGGATCCAGCTCTGTCCTGGGCAGAGGTTCATACCCACATACTAGCACAGAACAACTCCATTTTAAAACCTTCCCAGTAGTTTTCCCTACTGGAGGCTGTGCAAGATTATGGTGGGTGCTCCAGCACCTTCCTGTATGCAAGCACATTATCAACAGCAGCTTTAATTTCCCACTCAGTGCAAATATGCTGGGGAGGAGAGAAATTAAATAAATAAATAAATAAATAAACAACAACGACAACAAAAACCCAACCCAAAAAAACCACCCCCACCCAACAGCCTCCACAGAGAAAAGAATGGCTTCCTCACTGATTCCCTCTGGCTGCAAACAATCCCTTGACACACCATTCCTTTGCCCAGGCACGCTTCCCTCCTGCTACACCCTGGGGTGATAAAGAGTGCCAGGAGATGTCCACATTTCCCTGAGCAGCTCCAGCAGGAAAAATTCCCTGCCTGGCAGCTGCTGCTGCCCAGCACATTGCACAGCCAGGAAGGTGAGAGCCAGCCCTGCCACCCAGTGGGGAGAAGGAAGGGACAGGACGGTCACCAGCCTCGCACAGAGCACCCATCCCCAGGGCTCTGCATCCACCAGTGGGGAACAGCCAGCTTGGGATCTCCTCCTGGAGGGGTATAAAACACCAGGCAGGAATTGTCCTGTCCAGCAGTTGCAAAATGCCCCTTCAAATGTGTGAAGGTGCTAAATAAAGAAGCAGATTTTTTTTTTCCTCTTCTTTTGCATTTTTTTTTAAAGACTGACAAGATAGTAATGAAAGGTTCCTCTGTCTTTAACCCCATATTACAGAAGCAGCCTGAGACTCCAAAATTCGAAGGAAAACTGCCAAACAGAAGTTGGTCTTCTCCTTTAACAAACAGATCAAGAATTAAAACAACCAACAACAACAAAAAAGCTTCTACAAATAAGCTCAAGATCCAGCCCCTTGGGATAGGTCAGGGGGACATGAGCTCTCCATGTCTGAAGAGCCTAAAATGCACACTGCTAATTAAAGGGAAATTATGAGCTCCTGTTGTTTTCAGCAGAGACAGAGAACAAAAATGGAGCTGTTCCCAAGGCACCTGCCTCTCTCTATTGACTGGAACAGAAACCAAATCGACTGCCTTAAACGCCACACCTGTTAAATGGCAGAAATTAGGCAAAGCCAGGCTTAAAGATTTTGCTATTCAAGTCAGGCTGGTGTGAAGATGCACAGACCAAGCACTAAACCAGCATCCACATCTCACCTTAGATAAAAACCACCTGCAGAGCTGCCTCCAGCTCTGGGCCCCCAACAGCAGAATGATGTGGAGCTGCTGGAACAAGCCCAAAGGAGGCCACAAGAGATGTTCCAAGAGCTGGAATCCCTCTGCTCTGAACTCAGGCTGGGAGAGCTGAAGGTGTTCAGCCTGGAGAAGAGAAGGCTCTGGGGAAACCTTAGAGCCCCTTCCTGTGCCCAGAGGGGCTCCAAGAGAGCTGGAGAGGGACTTGGAACAAGGGCCTGAAGTGCCAGGACAAGGGGGAATGGCTTCCTGCTGCCAGAAGGGAGGATAGATGGGATATTGGGAAGGAATTCTTCCCCGTGAGGGTGGTGAAGCCCTGGCAGAGTTTGTCCAGAGCAGCTGTAGCTGTCCTGTCCCTGGAAGCGTCCAACACCAGGTTGGACAGCACTTGGAGCAACCTGGAATAGTGGAAGGGCATTCTGCCCATGGAGGGGGCCAGAATGAGATGAGCTTTAAGGTCCCTTCCAGCCCAAACCATTCCGGGATTCTGTGAAAAACATCCTCCACTCAGTGCAGTACAGCCCAAGTCACAGAACTTTAAACTATGCCATGACTTTCCTATGCAAATAAGAATCTTTGTACAAATGAACTTCGCTGCTGAGCATCCTGAGGCACTGCTGCCCTCCCCCTGCCAGCAGTGCTGTCACTGCCTGGTGTTACAAGCACAATTTAGCACCTTGTCTGCAGTGACAGAGAAGGGACCGCAGTGTGCTCATCTGCAGAGTCTGCAGCAGAAAAACACTTTGCCAGCATTGGCACAAGAGGATGGGAACACCAAGGCTGCTCCAGTCAGGACCAGCACAGCTCCAGGGGCAGCACAAGACCATGGGGCACTGGCAGCAGAGAAGGATTAATAAGGCCAGGTCTGCTGCAAGATGTGCTGCAAGTCACTGGCAGAGAAAACTACTCCCAGTGCAACAGCAACAGAGGTGTTTGCTCCTCCTAGAACTCACCCAGAACAAACCATTCAACACCACCCTTTAAATGATTGTTGTCCTGTCCACATATCATAGCCATTGTGAGCAACAACCACAAATACAGTATGACACAGTAAAGGAATTTCTACCACATCCAGGAAGAAGCAATAATTTCAGATAAGCTGGACCCTGGCTGAAGGTGTTGCCAAAGTCAACTGAGCTCAAACATGCCCAAATTTTGCCCAGCTGAGGGCTACACCAGAGGTTTGGCTGGAGGCAGGGTACAGGAAGCTGGGGCTGATCTCAGCAGGGAGGAGGTGCTGGTTGTGTCACTTTACTCCAGACTCTGCTGCTGCTGCAAACACCCTTGAGCTGCAGCAGACCTTAACTTCATGCTCAGGCTGTGTCCTAGACACCAAGGTGACTCTGGGAGGGACAATCAGACAGTTGTATAAAAGGGGAGGGATTTGGGGGTTCACCTTCATAAAAGAACCCCCAGCAACTCCAAACCCACACTTAAGGAACCCCCATTATTATTGCACTCAAGACATGCAGCCATTTGTCTATTTAAGGCAGCTGCAGCTTGCCTTTTCTGCTGCACGTCGCTGAAGCTCTTTAGTTGCTAAATTTACACTTGGTTTGTCACTGGAGCTCATCAAAAAAAGCCTGTGGCAAGGCCTACAGCCTTGGCAGGAGCCAGACTGACAGTGTCTGATATGAGAGCAAAAGGAAGGGCCTTGATTCCTTCAATACATGCTCCTATTTTCCAAATAAATGGCTGACCAACACAGAGCACAGGACATTTTGCTTTTTGGATATTTTCATGCCAGCCTGGCTGTTACAATGAGTTGTGAGATCTCAGCCCATGATTTAATGAGGAGATAAAAACAGCTGGTGCTCCTACAGCCCAGAGCAGCTGCCTCTCTAGAGGGAAAGCTGCACCAATACTGATGGGCTGCACCAGTTCTACCAGGGCCCTGTTTCCATTCTCTCCTCTGGCTCCACCAGCACTGAAGGCAACTGAATTCTAACCCCTCTGCTCTCAGCCATGACTCCTAAGTCACAATTAGTCTTTAAATTTTTCTAGCTTTTAACTGAAAATGCTGTGAGCCACCACCCTATAAAACTATTCAAGTTCTATTTCACAGAATCATAGAATCCCAGAATGGTTTTGGTTGAAAGGGACCTTAAAGCTCCTCTCCTCCACCCCCTGCCATGGGCAGGGTCACCTTCCACTAGACCAGGTTGCCCCAAGCCCCATTAAATTCAAGCTGGCCATGAACACTTCCAGGGGCATTTCCCACGGGAGCATTTTACAGTGACAAGGTATAACAGTATCTACAGGAGAGATCTGTGATCTCAGAGACATTGAAGGCAGGGAGTGATTGATTAATTAATTACCAGTGTACCAAACCCTTTGGCACTAACTGTGCTCTGGTCCATGCTCCCAAATCCCTGCTGTTTAGAAAGAGATCCAGTGAGAGGGAGAGTTCCCGTGTGTGAGGCAGTTCCCAGGGAGGGAGGGGAGAAAACAATAGGTGATCTCACTTCAGGATGTCAATGCCTTGAGCAACAGGACAATGGTGGGCCCCGAGAGTCTGTTGGGAAGCAGCCCACTGCGCCAACGTGGACGGGGCCCTCTGGATAAGGGGGCAAAGCATCTCGGGAGAGGAAGGAACGCTGAGAATCAGAGAGGAAAGGCAGCAATGAAAATATGCATGTACAAGACCATAAAAATACAAATCCACCTCAATCTCCTGTTTCTGCTAGTGACTCTCATTGCACTGCACAGGCAGCTGGCATCAACATGATCCAGCATCAAATGTGACAGCAGAATGGGGTCAGATGCATTCCCAGAATCAAAGAACCATGGAATGGTTTGGGCTGGAATGAATCTTAAAGAGTATCTTGTTCCACCCTCCTGCCATGGGAAGGGACACCTTCCACTAAACCAAGTTGCTCCAAGATCCGCCCAACCTGGCCTGGAACACCTCCAGGATGGGGGGTCCACAACCTTTCAAGCAAAGCTGTTTGATTGCTTGTCTCTCCCCCAAAGGCAGGAAAGGACATGGGAAGTGGGTCTGGATCTTCTCCTGTCCTCTGAGGCTCTCCCTGCAGATCAGTCTGACAGACCTCAAAGCACAAAACCTGAGGACCTCACCAGCCCCTCTCTCCCTGTGACTGCAAGAGAGATGATAAAGTTGGTCTGGCTGCAGTTTTCCTGACCACTGGGGAGTTCAGCCAACCATCACCTCCATCCTGCTCCACCCAAGCAGGTACAGGTGCTCAGTAGTCTTTTCCTCTTCAAACCTATGTCTAGATTCCAGGTAGCACTGGACTGCCAGGTTCTAGGGCAGCCCCTTGAGGTCTCAAAGCTCAAGGCCCCTGCTCTAGCATAAAAGCTTCCTGTTATTCACACACAACTCTGTGTTATATAAACTCAGCAAACAAAACCACCCGCCCACAATTTCCCCATGTAACGGGCTCACCTGTCACCATTGGCAGATATGGCATCAAACTTGGCTTTCTTCTTTGGGATTTCGTTCTGAATGGAAGACGTCGATAAGGTTTTCTGGCTAGAAAAAGGAGGAAATTGTATGTCAGAACCTGAATGACTTAAGACAGAGAGGCAGATAAATATTCCCACCCACTTTGATCCTGTAAAACAGTATTTCCCAGTGCTACAACGATTAAAAAATCATTCCTTGAAGAGTAGCTGGAGACTAAAAATAAACAGAAAACAATGAGTCAGAGCAGCACGTAGGTGAAGAACTCCTGCTTAAAAATCTGCATTTTAATCATTGAATTTTACAAATGCAACTTCACTTTCATTGTGTACAAGTTGGATCACTAAAAAGCACAAGGCTGTACCAGCACAGTGATGTTTTCAAACAAGCCAAGTGTGACTTAGCCAGATCATCCTGAACTCAGACCCTGCCCAAAGCCCTCCCCAGGGTTACCTGTTATAGTGGCTGCCACTGCTGAGCCTACTGAACTGCTGCTTCTCCTGCAGGCTGGCTCGGGAAGAGCTGCTCAGGTGTTTGCACTGCTCTTTGGTCTTCTGCAGGACTCGTTTATAGGACAACGTGCACAACCAGCACAGCAGCTTTCCATCCACCTGGAAAGGGAGACAGAAAGAAGTTTTGTTCTTTTTTCCTGCTCACAAAGCAAATACAGAAAAGACAATAAATACTTTCAAGCTTAGGGTCGCATATAAACAAGCAGGGTCTCAAAAAGAATCCTCTGAATGGACAGGCAGTCACTGGAGACCAAAACAGCAAGGGTGTCTGCTCCAGGAGGCTCAGCAGTGGTGCATCATCGGTGCAGCATTCCAAACAACTGATGTTTACAGTTTGCCTTCTACAGATCACTCAGGCTGTTTAAGCAAAGGGTGTACAGAAGCCACGAAGGGGTTTCCTGGTGGAGGTATGACACTTGTAGCTCCTCAGGCTATGGAACAAATATCACTCCCCATCCCTCTCCCCAAACAGCACCTCACACTTCATTCAGAGGTCTCTGCTCCTCTGCCAGCTCTTGGGCCAAATTCAAGAGATCTTTCTTAGAAGATCTGGCAGAGGCACATAGAGGTTAAAAGATCAAACAGCCCTAAACCAGAGCAAAGCTCAGCTAGAAGAACACTTCATAACCAAGAGACATGGATCATGGAATGGTTTGGGTTGAAAGGGACCTTAAAGCTCATCCAGTCCCACCCCCTGCCACGGGCAGGGACACTTTCCACTATCCCAGGCTGCTCCAAGCCTCATCCAACCTGGCCTTGGACACTGCCAGGGATGGAGCAGCCACAGCTGCTCTGGGCACCCCGTGCCAGAGCCTCACCACCCTCCCAGGGAAGAATTCCTTCCCAAAATTCCATCTAACCCTGCCATGTGCCAGTGGGAAGCCTTTCCTCCTTGTCCTGTCAGAAATGCTGCAGAAGATGTAAAGAAGATGGACACAGGATCACTGTGATCAGCCCTTTTACCTTTTCAGCCTTCTTTTATACAAATACTGACCTTCTTCCTGTCATCCTTCCGGTCAAATGCACACTGCTGCTTGCACTGCTCACACGAGTGAGGAGGGCCATACTTCTTCTCTGAGTTGGTGCAACGCTGGCACTTGTTTCCAATAAATGCTGCTATGATGTTGCAGTACTGGCAGGGTTTTGGCTTTAAAAAATAAGAACAACAGCTACAGCCTTCTAACTACAATAGTACACTGCCCATTCCCATTCTCCCCATAATTTTAAACTTTTATTTCCTTATTCTATGCAGAGTATAATGCTGATCCAGGAGACAAAACTCCATTTGGATCCTGGATCTTCAACTAAATGTACTTAGACATGGCACTCAGACCATTTATCAGGTGCTGTGAAATCTTTAGAAAAATGTCTAACACCAAAATAGAACCAATCAAAATCTCTATTTCAGATTTCAGACAAGCAGGAAATAAAGATTTATCACTGCTTCCTGCAGCAATCTCAGTCTGTGTAAGCACAGTCTTGTTTCTACTGGGTATCGAACAGATCATTTCCTGATCTTCAAACGACACAAAGCTCTTTTTTGTGCTAAAAGAAGAGAAAAAGTCAAAGCTTCACGCTTGAGTGACCCATATTATTGATCAGTCATGCTCTTACAGCCCAGCCAGTCCATAAACTGCTCTGGGATTTCAGCAGGATAGAGACAAGAGAGATGAAAGGAAGAGAGGCTGAGCCCCCCTCACTTACTGTGCCATAGAGCTTCACATTCTGAGCACACTTCTTGCATATCGTGTTGGTTTTGCTGTTAAGAAGGACAGATCACTCTATTAACACGTTCCAACAGAAAATGAGACCTCCATGTTCAGCATGCCTGGTTCAGATCCCAGGATCCCTGCTTAGGATCCCAGCCTCCCCTTGACTCTGTCTCTGGTGATGAGGCTGGATTCAACCTCTCTAGGGACTCAGATACCAAAGTGCTTTTCCTATCTGGCTGAGGATAAATGGCCAAGAAGTGGCATTACTAGGAGGTATCTTTTAACTAAGGCATCCCCAGATGACACCAGGTTTTTGTCCATACAAACACAGGATTTGATCACTGACTAATTGGCAGCATGAGTGATTCAGCATCAGGGCAGGCTCCACTCTGGAGGTCAAGGCAGGAAAGGCCAGAGGTGTATTTGTCCAACAAACATAGGAAGGAACACCTCACACAAACGGCCACACACAGCTCTGGGTTTACCAATCCTCCCTCTGACAGCTACACAGCTTGTCAAAATGCAAAAAGACAAGAGCCCAGCTAAAGGACACACAGCAGGAAATAAATGTTGGATACCAGATATCAGGTAAGAGGAAAACTCATGGAAGGTGCACCCAGATCCCTCCCTGGAAGATGCATCTGAGCTCTAACTAAAAAAAAAACCCAAGCAAAAGGTGTAGTCCAAGTGCACTACAGACACTCCAACTTGCCCAGCAGACCTTTGGAGGCGGCCAAAGGTCCCCCAAGTCTTCCACAGCAACAATCTACAGGTTAAGGCTCAGTGTCTGAAGGTGAGGCATTACAGTTCCCCAGGTGTGATTGTTCTACACAAAACCTGGATCTCTCCAGTTCAGCATTTACCTTTCCTGCTGGAATTCAGTCCTGCAGTAAGTGCATTTAACAATGGGATGAGCAATCCGGCACTCCTGCAACAACAGAAGTGTTTCATGAGGTGCAGTGCTGCTCCCCAAATCCCAGATCTCCTGCTGCCCTCCACTCCCACCACGTCCACACACCTGCCAACACCTCCTCCCTGTACAGTCATGCTGAGAGCAGAGGAAGGGTGTTGGGAATGGCATGTGTCACAGGTGAGCCAGGCATGAACTGAGATCCACCACCAGGGCTCATCTGTGCCTCACACCCACACTGCAGGGTCACGGGGTGGCCCTGGCTCCCAGGGCAGGAACACACAGCTCTGCCCCAGGTATTCACCAGCTTCCTGTACATCTGGCTGCACTTTCCTCCTAGAGTCCCCGACGTTCACCTGCTTTGTCCCAGCCTCAGTGATCCCAGGCTACTCCAGTTCCTGCCCCGTGTTCCCTATTTCATCCTCGATCTTTTTCTTCCCCACCCCTCAGACTGTCCCCAAAACTCATCTTACCCCTTTCAAGATACCATCAGACCTGTAAATGTTCCCAGATCCTCCCAGGCCTTTACTCAGAACAGCTCCCACCTCTCCTCTTTTCCCCACAACAATCCCATGACTTCCACTCCAGCAGCCTCCAAATGCTCCCAGCACCTCCAAACTGCCTTCAGTGCCCTCAGGTCCCTCTGACAAACAGCTCCCCTAAACACTCCTTCAACATATTCCCCTAACAGCCCCTAGGCTTTAGCCCCATGTTCCAGCCCCCCAAAACCTCCCCAAAGCTCCTAGGCCCTCATCCACACCCTCCCACAGCACACGCACAGACCCCAAACAGACACCCCAAGGCCCCAGTCTTCATAAATACTCCCAAGATCTCCCCACAAACAGCCCCCCAGTTATCCTCAGTCCTTCTAAGAGTCCCCCAGACCCCTTAAAACACTTCCTTGCTTGCTCTCCCTCACAAACAATGCTCCAGGAGGCCCTTTACCGCTCAGATCCCCGCCAAATCCCCTCACAGACCACTCCCTTCAAATCTCCTCACAGATCACCCCCCCTTTCCCTCATAGCCACCCTCAGACTCCTCTCCCATCAGAGTCCTCCCAAATTAGCCCCCATACGCTCCCTCATAGACCTTCCCCCACAGCCCCCTCGCGGCCCGCCCCCAGCCCCTCTCCTGGACCTTGCAGAGCTGCTGGCCCTGGCTGAGCGCCTCGAAGGGGAAGCGCTGGTGGCACTTGGTGCAGGCGTACAGCGCCGCCATCCCGCCGCTCCGCTGACAGGCGCGGCCGGCCCGCCGGCCCGGCCCGCGCGGCACCGCCCCCTCCCGCCGCCCATTGGCCGCGCGCCGCATCATTCACGCCTCAGCCGCTTTTTATTGGTGAACGTGCCGTCACTCACGGAGGCGGAGCGGGGCGCGCCGGGGAAGCGTTAACGTCACGGGGGACGCGATGACGCAGCCGCTCGGCCCCGCGTGACGCGACACGAGGGTGAGGTCGCGCGAGATCGAGCATGAAGAAGAGGGGCGGGGACTGGGAAAAGGGGCGGGGACTGTGAAGGGGCGGGGACTGTGAAGGGGCGGGGTATGTCCGGGGAACGGACGGGGCTGAACCGGGCAGGGGAACGAACAGGCCTGGGCTGAAGTGGGCCAAGGCTGGGAAAAGAGTCTGAGCTGGGCTGGGCTGGGCTGGGCTGGGCTAGCGTCGAGTGGGGCTGACCTGAGCCAGGACAGTGCTAGTAGAGGGGGCTGAGCTGAGCTGGGCCAGGCCGGGGTTGGAAGGGGCTGAGCTGGGCCGGGGAAAGAGCTGAGGTGAGGGTGAAGGGGTGGCTGCAGGGCTGGAGCAGGACAAGGTGAAAGGGAGATCCATGGCTGGCCTAGGGGAGCGGAGCTGGGTTAGGGCTGGGCTGGGGAGATGAGCTGCTGCAGGGAGGGAAGGAAGGTCTCTGTGAAGGTGGGTGAAGGAGGGTCAGGACTGCAGGAAGGAAGAGAGCAGAGGAATGTGGGGAGGAGAAGAAGTTGTCTCCACCTTGAGAATGGAGGTGAGAAGGAGCAGAGCCACCCGCTCTAGGGAGGGCTGGAGACACCAGCAGGGGCAGTGGGTGTACTGTGGCTGCAGGCTTTGAGAGAAAGAGAATGGGAGGAAGAGGGAATGAGGCAGGAGGTTGTGTCTGCGGGGAAAGGAAAACCTTAATGTGAACGTGCTTCCCCTTTGCTCTGACTCCAGCAGCTGCAGCTGCTCCTCCAGCAGCCGCAGGCACAGCCATGGCCGATTTCACGGCTGGATCAGCCTCTAAGGGGGAGCAGGGCCAGAGCAAACTGCAGCTCCCTGTGCTTACACCGCAGCTTGGGAGCAGCTCCAGGTGGGAATACGGAAAAGATTTGGCCCCGTTTCATTTTGGGCTGGACTCAAGCTGCTGCAGTTAGGACAGGTCATACACTGCACACATGCAATAATTGTTCTTTTTTTTTTTTTCATCAAGTACTTGTCATTTTGTACAGCATGACACAGAAGAGGTGCTTTGAGAAATGGGGGAAATGAAGGCATTTTGGTGTTAAAAGTTCATTCTAAATCCAAGATGGAATGAGCAAAAGGCAGTAACTACTCACAGTTGTGTGTTCTGCTCCATTTGCTCGACATTCCTGTGCTCCTACACCCTTCCCTCTTTCTCAGACCTTAAGGGATACCTTGAAATTTTTGGAAAACTTCTATCCTTACCTTTTTTCCTACACCAGATGACAGAGTATTCCCAGGCCTGGCTGGTGCAAGTGGTGAAGCTGAAATCTGAGCTGCTCAGGCTTTCCCAAGAAGGACTGGGGGAGTGTCTTGTGTTTTTAGCTTGGCTGCGTGGGTGTGCATAATGAACCGGAATTCTGCCGTGCTTGGCTACCTCGGGGACTCGTTTTAATCACCGGGCAAATGTGCTGTGTGTAGGAGAAATACTTAATTTCATGACATTAGTTGCATTGTGCTGGATGCTGGGTTGTGATTGGGAAATGTCCGTCGGTGGGAAGCGGGAGGCAGAGCTTGGCAGAGCCGGCGGATGGCTGGGAACGAACTCCTCGCTGTTCAGGGGCTGCCGCCCGCCAGGGGAGGGTTTTGTGGGATGAGGAGGTGGAGGGCTGGGGATGCTCGGGTTTTGGGGTTTGACAGCGCACCTGGAGAAGTGCAGCACCGCCTGCACTCTGTTACAGTAAATGATGGAATCCTGAAATGGTTTGAGTTGGAAAGGACCTTAAAGACCTCCCGGTTCCACCCCTGCCATGGCAGGGACACTTCCACTGTCCCAGGCTGCTCCAAGCCCGATCCAGCCTGGCCTGGGACACTTCCAGGGATAAGGCTGTTCTGCACACCCTGCCAGGGCCTCACCACCATCGCAGGGAAGAATATTTTCCTAACATAAAATCTAACCTTACACTTTTTTAGTTCAAATCAATTCCCCCTTATCCTATCAATTAAAACCTAAAAGTCAGGGTGTGGGGGGTACGGAGTGGCAAATACCTGGGGCTGAAGGAAAAGGAATGGTTCAGTTTGAGAACGTGAACAACAAACCTGCCAGAGCAGTCACGGGTGCCAAGGGAGAAGCATTTGGCTGAGGAAGAGAGTTTGTAAAGCTGCTACTGAAGGAAGTGTGAGAAGAAACGCTTGGAAAGCCGCTGCCTCGGTGATTTTCCAGCAGAGCCGCACTGGCAGCAAAGCAGTTCCAAGCCTTCAGAGTTTAGAAGGCTGTTCAGATTTATCAGATGCACCCTTTCACTGTGGAATCCTTTGGGTTGGAAGGAATTATAAAGGTTTTCTCACTCTAATGCCCTGCCATGGGCAGGGACATTTATTTGTGCCCCAAAAACCTTTGGTTACCATGTAAGACAGCAAAAGCCTCCCCTGGGTCACGATCTTTGCCATCCCAAAATCTCAGGGTTTTATGTAAAATATGTCCTTCCCCTTCCTGGAGCACCTGGCTCTGTCCTGGGGAGATTGAGGCCCCCCAGGAGCCCCTTCACCCCAGCACAGCAGCACTACTGTGAGCTCTCCCAGCCTCTCTGGGTCGCCTGGAGCATTTGGGAGCCACGAGGTTGCCAAAGCAAGTTTGATTCAGCTGCTGTTCCTTGACACCGTCTGTGGTTCTCTGTAAATCACTAACAGATAATAATTTCATATTCTGGCTCTGCGTATCCCCTGCCTGCTGAATAATTACCTTGTTTTGTGCGAGCCGTGAGAGGTTTTCACAGATAATTCATCCAGCAGGGAAAGGCAGCCAGATTTGGGGCTGGAGCACATTTTCTGGCCACCTGGCATTGCTGCACAGAGGTCTGTGCCGGAGCGCTGCTGCCTCCGGAGGGAAATGCTGTATCCAGGACAGCCGAGGGCAGGGCTAAAAACCAAACCCAGATGAAATCCCAGCCGCCCTTCCTTGGAGAATAATTTAGCTTGGCAAACTCAGCCCACCCTGAGTTTCTGGATGTGTGGACAGATTGATCCCACAGATCTGGATGCTCTCACCCGCAGAGGAGCTGTTTCACTGGAAACAGAGTTCCTCCCAGGAGCTGTTTGTGGTGGTGACCTCTGTCTTGCCTCATTCCCCACGTCCTGCCTGGCCTGGGGTGGGTGGGTTAGAGCCCAGCATGGATCTAAGATCGCCCCAAGGTTGCCATCCCCCTCACAGGGCTGGGTTGCTGCAGGGCAGGAGGAGAAAGGATCATCCCTGTGCCAGCTTATCTTAGCAGCTCCCAAACCCAGGGTAATTTCTGGCATCACTGTGCTGAGGGGCTCCAGTCACAGCATCTCAGAACCACTGAGGCTGGAAAAGACCTCTGAGATACCAAGTCCACCCTTGGACTGATCCCCACCTTGTCACAGAGGCCAGGGCCGTGTCCAGTCATTCCTTGGGCTCCTCCTCCTCGTCCCTGGACAGCCCCTTCCAATGCCTGACCACCAGTGAAGAATGAGATGTCACAGCCCTGTCCTGCAGCCTCCACAACCCTGATGGAGATCACAGTGTCCTCACCTTTAGCATGGGTCATGAGGAGAATCAGCACCTCCATCTCATCATAAACCAGGATATTGCTGAGGTGGAAGCCACACTTAGAGTCCCACACTGGGGGTGATGACTGACAGCCATTTGGTGAGCACCTTCATGGATCAGTTCCTAAGGAAGCACCGGGAGAGCACCAGGGCCTGTTTGGTGGCTCAGGAAAGCTGGGAGGTGGCCAGGCAGGCTCCCAGCTCCAGCATGAGCCACCACTGGCTTGGACAGCCTCGAAAGTGCTCAGTGTGCAGGCAGATGTCACCTATGCCCAGTTCAAGTGCCTGAGCACCAACCTCCTGGCTGTCAGGTGTCAAAAAGGGGAAGCTGAACAAGGAGGAGGCCCTGAAGGAGTGGGGACCGTGACAAACATGTAATGGAGGATGGGGGCAGGACTGAAGGGCTACCACCGGTCCTGACCTCAGGAGACTTCCCAAATCACCCCACAGACTAAGAAGGAGATGGGGTTCTCGAGGTGGGATATGGAAGTTGGGTCCCAAATCCTCTCACCTTCCACTCTGAACAGTGCTCACTCCATTAAACACCAATAGCTAATATTTCACCACCAAGGTATCAAATCTGGGGAGTTTCCTGCAAGGTGCCTCTTCCAAAGGAAACCTTAAATGCAGAGCTTCAGGCCAACTTTGCTTCCAATAAAAAGCAGGGCTCAGAGTGGCTGTGCTTTGCTGTGCTCTGCAAAACTTGGAGCCACTCTGAGGTTTGGGTGTCCAGGGAAGTCTGGAGGTCACAGCTCAGCTGGGCTGGGAGCCAGAACCTACATCTGGCTCTGCAAACAGCAAACCTCCCTTCAGGTACGTCCTTTCTTATTTTTTCCTTTTTCAAATATAATAAATAGATAATTTTTTAAGTTCCCAGCCATCCAAACTACCACGCTCAGGACTGCAATATCCCTAGTGCCATGAATGCAGAATTTCAGTAAATGCTTCCTGGGGATACAAAACCTCCAGCTCTCAAAGCCACCTCTGTGTTCAGCAGCAAATTCAGGACATCACCTATCCAAAGGGAGCCTGAAAGTCACGGTTCCCTGAAAGTCAAAGCATGTTTTATTGACTGCAGTCAAGAGAATCAAAGATCTGGAGACCTGGACTCCCACGGAATAAACCACATTACTCCTGTGCAGTGATCATTCCTCTCCCAGACATGAATTCCAGCCAGCCTCCCTGCTGGGAATGATTAAAGACCCCTTCAACAATCAGCAAATTGTCAAATAAGCAGGTGAACAAGTGAAAGAGAACAAGGGGATATGATGACCTGCCACCACTGAGGAGAGCAGTTGTGTCACCTGGAGGGAGGTGCAGCTCCCCAGGTGCTGCCAGTGGTTTGTTGTACAACATTGGGGTGTAGCCGTGGGGGATGTCACTTCTCAACTATCAAAACCCCATTTGGGGGGAAGGTAGAGCCTGTGCAGATGCAGCTGCAAGTCAGGGATGACATTTCCCTGCTTCTAGGTTCCCCTTCCCAGCTGCCTGCTGCTAACTGGGCTGAGCTGGTGCCCCCTGTGCTGCAGCACTGCCCCAGGGACCCCCACCCTCTGCCATGGCTGCCCACCCTGCAGGGGTGCCTCCTGCCCCAGGAGTGTGCCAGCAAAGATGGGAAACTGCCAGGGTCAGGGCAGGGAGAACTTCCCACCCTGTTTTAGTATCCCTGTGCACTGCTCCTGCTCTCCAGGATGGCTTGAGCCCAAACTAAGAGCACCCAGCCGAGCCACAGCCCAGGTGTAAATGGGGAGCAGCCCCAGGGAGTGAAGGTGCCTGGCTGGTGGCATTGGCAAACACCCCGGTGACAAAGTCCCCACCCGCAGCCACAACAGGCACTGGGGCAGTGGGGCACAGGGTGGAGGCCTCCCCCTCCCCAGCTCCCCATGCCAGGAATTTCTCATCTCAGCAGAAATCCCCGGGGTTGTTTGTGCTCCACCTCAGAGCTGGGAGAGCCGCTCCCCTCGCCTCGGGTGTTTGGGCCTGGCTGTGAGAGCCAGCCAGCTCTACCAGGCAGGATTGTCCCCTCCCCAGGAGGCCCCTAGGGTCCCACAGGAGCCAGAGAACCAGGCTGGGGACAGGGATTTGTACAGGATGTGTCCCTGGGCACGGGGGGCACCGCTGTGTGGGCAGCAATTGAATCCCTCCTGCAGAAGCCATCCAGTATTTTTCCAGTGTCTTTATTGGCAAGCCCAGTGCTGTGTCCCTGTCCTGCCCTGTGTCCAGCCCTGAACGGGCCTGTCCCATTGTGTCCCCGGCTTCCTGATGGTTCCACTGAAGGGCCTCATCCAGGGCTGAGTGCTGAGAATGTCCCCCAGGGCTCTCCCTGCAGAGCCGGGGTGGCTCAGGCCAGGACGGGGTAGGTGGCCTCAGTGGCCACACCACAGTTGTTGTCCTTCATGGCCATAAGGATGTACCCATCATTGCCCCAGTACGTGGACCAGGAGTTCTTGATGAGCCAGTAGGTCTCTCCCTGCAGGACTCCGTAGCCCACGGCCAGCACCGCGTGGTCCAGCGACCCCGGCGTGTTGTCTGCAGGGAGTGACATGGGAGAGGGCTCACCTGGAGGGCACCCTTTGTCCAGAGAGTATCCCTTTCCAGAGACCATCCCCTTCTGGAGACCACCCCTGCCTGGAGGAGATCCCTGTCCAGTAATCCCTGTCCAGAGGACATCCCAGTCCGGAGCATCCCTACCCCCAGGGCTGCAGAGGACTTCAGAGTTTATCCCCTCCCCGCCTCCCTTGACCAAAAGGATGGGACCCAGGTGCTCTGGCACCTCCCTGGGCACCCAGGACCTCCCCTGCCCCATGTGCTGCCTGTCTCACCACACTTGGGCTCGTAGTAGATGCCGTTGGAGTAGAAGGAGAAGGTTTTGTGCGAGGCGTCGATGCTGACGGCCACGGGGCCATGCTTGTAGATGGCAGCTTTGACTGCTGTGATGTTGCCCGAGGTGATGTTGACGTAGCCCGTGATCTTGGCCAGCATCTCAGACTGGTTGTAGTGGCACAAGCCGTTCTACACCCCAGGGGACACACAGGATTATTATTATCAGGATCCCCATGGATCCTGTCCCCTGCCTGACCCTGCAGATGCAGGGACTGATCTGGAATTTGGGCTGTGAGAGCATCTCTGACCCCACTGTCCTCCCAAGCCCAGGGTGGTGGGGATGTTTTCCCAGTTGCACAAGGACACAACATGGGGAGCTGGCTCTGCACCCAAAGCCCTGCAGGGCTGTTGCCTTCAGCTTGCTGCCACACCCCCATCCCCAGGCAGCTCTGCCCCATCCCTGGGTACCCCGGGGTATAGAGTGACTCATGGCACCACGCACAGGTGGAGGAGCCTTGTCCCTGTTTTGCAAGAAGAGAAAGTGAGGGACACGGTGACAAAACCACCTGGGTGAGCCCTGGGGCTTGGCTTTGACAGTACTGTGAGCTAGAGAAGCCCGGTGCCTTGGGGACGAGGTAACGTCCTCATCCCCAGAGCCTGTTAGTGCTCTGACACATCCAGGTGGGTCCCACCACGGCTTTAAAGCCCCAAGATGTTGGGAAGGCCGTCGGGGACAAGGGGCCACCCTCACCTGCCCCTTGTAGGAGCCGTAGGACTCGGTGCTGGCAATGCCTCCGTGCTTTTTGATCCACTCGTACGCTCGCCACTCCTCGCCCCCGTCGCAGGCGTAGTTCCCAAAGCCCCAGGAACAGTCAATGAGCACTTGTTGGGACAGGGGGGTCAGCACGCCGGTCTGCGGGGGGACACGGTGCAGGGATGGGGACAGACACCCTCCAGGTGCCCCATCCACCCTGTGGGGCACAGCCCTGCTCCCACCTTGAGGAAGAGGGCACCTTCCATGGCTCCTGTTGTAGCAAAGCTCCAGCACGACCCGCAGACAGCCTGATCCTTCACGGGAGTGACAGCGCCTGGGGATAACAGAGCAGGGGATGAGAATCTGGGTTGACACTGAGGGATGGGGGCAGGTGGAAGGGAAACTGAGGCAGGAACTGAGGTCCAGAGGCAGCACAGCCAGACCTTGGTGCTAACTGAGAAGGGGGGGAATGCACCAGCAAACCTGGGACCCCTGCCCTTGGCTAGGGGCAAGCTCTGGGGGTGTCACTCCCAGCTGAGGAGGACAGGGGTGAAACCAGATGCTGCTTCAGGTCTCACATCTGCCCCTGGGGCACCAGAGTGAATTCAGCGCCAAGTGCTGACCTGGCTGCCTTTAATCATAGAAACACAGAATGTTTTCCATTGAAATGCACCTCAAATACCATCTCATTCCACCCCTGCCATGGGAAGGGACACTTTCCACTAGAGCAGGTTGCTCCAAGCCCTGTCCAGCCTGGCCTTGGACAGCCACAGGTTCTCCATACAGCCTGTTCCAGTGTCTCACCAACCTCACAGATGTGCACCCCAAGGGACAGCACAGCCCCACAGTGTAGTGATGGGGAGCAGGGGAGCTCTGTGGGGCTCAGCGCAGGCCTGGGTGAGGAGCGCTCGCTCCCCAAGCACCCCGATGTCCCCCTGACCCCACACGTACCGTACATGCGCCAGTCGAGGCTCTCGGGCAGGATGATGCCGGCGTAGAGCTCGGCGGGGAAGGGCAGCCCGTTGTTGGGGGTCCCGCTGCGGCGACGGCCCCGCAGGGCTGCCAGCTCCTGCGGCGTGCGGTCGGCCAGGTGGTTCAGGGACAGCGTGTAGGACAGCGCGGCGCGGTTCCGCGAGTGCACAAACCTGCCACCGCGGTGGGGACAGCGCCAGCTGGCACTGCCGCCACCTCCTCGGTGTGAGCAGCACCCCCAGAGGGTCACCATCCCCCCGCCCGCCTGTACCTCATGTTGTGCACGAAGGTGCTCTGCCTGTGCTCCAGCTCCCGCACGGAGCCGTAGCGCCGCCCCATCTGCCGGCGGTAGTCATGGAAAACGCGGTGTGCCCAGGGCTGGTGCTGTCCCACCAGGTCCTCCATGGGGTTTGCCAGCACACGGTGCTCTGCCACGTTCCCCGACAGCACCCCACACTTGGTCTCTGGGGACCAGAGGGAGGACACTGTCACCCGAGCCCCACAGACAGGATGGGGATGGGGATGGGGATGGGGATGGGGATGGGGATGGGGATGGGGATGGGGATGGGGATGGGGATGGGGATGGGGATGGGGTGGGGATGGGGACAGGAATGGGGATGGGGATGGGGATGGGGATGGGGATGGGGATGGGGATGGGGATGGGGATGGGGTGGGGATGGGGATGGGGGTGGGGATGGGGATGGGGGCCCTCCCTGGCTCACCATTGACGGGGAGGTCGAAGACGGAGGGGGGGTAGCTGTTGTCAAAGTCAGAGTAGGCGATTTCATACTTGTCATAGTGGGACCCCAGCAGGCTGTTGTACCCCCGCATCTCATAGTGCACGGGGGCCACCCCACAGCTGGAGTTGGTCACCCACAGGGTGTAGATGTTCTTCTTCTGCTCCCAGCGGGTGACGTTCTGCCACACGGCGCAGTACCGGCCCTCGTAGTACTCCTCCCGCAGGAACTGGGGGGGACACGGCTTCAGGGAGGGGACCCCAACCTCCCCCAGTCACACTGCTGCCCATCCAGCCCCTTGGCACAGCCCAGTGCACACACCGGGCTCTCCAGCTGGATCCAGTGGCTCCTTGGCCATTAGCACACAGCCATGTGTGGGACGGAAACTGGGGCAAGGACTTGGAGTGCAACACAGGGCAGACCCCCCTGTCTGGCCCAGCAGTGCCCTGGGGACACTCCACTGTGCACAGCACTCTGTGCACCCATAGCAGGGGGTCTGGCTGCACCATTTCTCCAAAAACCTGAAAAGATTCCAGGTTTTTCCTGCATATTTCCAAGCTCTCGCCATGCAGGCATGTGTCCAGCTCAGTGACAACCTGCTGTCCCCACTGTTCACATGCTGTGCCCAGCCCTGACGCCGGCTAGGGCCAGCAGGAGCTGAGCTGCCATGCAGAGACTTGCCCAAACCATGCTGAAATGCCAGCGTTTGTGTGGGATGTGGCACGTCCCAACACGGCTGCTGGAGTTGGGAAAGGAGCCAGGAGTCCGGCCCCAATCCGGGTGGGGAAGTGACCCTCCCTGCACCCTGGGGTGTGGGGACATGTCCTGGCCGGTCCCAGCACCCTGCAGCCCTCGGACAGAGCAGAGCATCTCCCAGCACCCCCAACAGCCTGAAGATGCTCTGGGTCAGACCTGGGCTCTGAGGTTCCCCACCTTAAAGCCCCTCATGCTGGGGAAGACGCTCTGAGCCACGACCACGTCCTCCTTGGAGCCGGGCAGCTGGAAGCACTTCCTGGTGTTCACCTCCTTCTCGGTGGTCTCTGGTGTGATCTTATACCTCATCCCGTAGGGCTTCACTGCTGCCAGCTGGTAGGTTATCACCTGCCCTGCACCAGGGAAAGGGAAACTGAGGCACGGGAGTCCTGCTGGTGCAGGGTGAGCGCAGCTGGAGCAGCTGGGTGCCCCCACCTCTTACCTCCGTAGTATTGGATGCGGCTCTTGTTCCCCGTCAGGTTGTACCAGGCTTCAAAGGGCTCCTCGATCTCAGCGTAGGGCAGCCTAATGACCCCTGAGAGCCCCCAGCACAGGACACGGGTCAGCCCCAAAGCCTCAGCACCCCAACATCCCTCCCTGAGTCCCCCCAGTCTGCAGACCCGCAGCTGACCAAGACAGTGCCCCCATGGGTGATGGGTCAGGAAGGGGCACTCAGCTGTGGGAACCTGCCCCAGTTTGGCACTGGGACAGCCTGGCCCAGCCAGTGCTGAACACCCCCTGCTCCCCCCAGTGCTGAACACCCCCTGCTCCCCCCAGCACAGGGGCCTGTGGGGTCCCATTACCTCGGACGTGGTAGATGGAGCCGAACTGAGGGGGTGGGCGGGAGAGCCCATGGTCCTGTCCTGGAAGGCAGAGAGGGGCAGGGTGAGGGGGCTCTGTGTGTCCCCCCAGCTGGGATGGGGATGGGAGGCTGCCAGGCCAGGGCTCTCCTTCCTTGCACCCTGGGCTTCCCTGCAGGGCCAAAAGAGCTCCCTGAGCTCATCCAAAGGCACATCCAAGGTGCTGAGGCACTGACACCCTCCCAGGATCAGCACCATGCCGCAGCCTGCCGTGACACTGGAGCAAACCCTGCACTGCTGCACCCCCAGGGAACCCCAGTTCCTAGTGACTGTTGGGCTGGTGCCCCAGTGTC
Organism: Acrocephalus scirpaceus scirpaceus; assembly: GCA_910950805.1. NCBI lineage: Eukaryota > Metazoa > Chordata > Aves > Passeriformes > Sylviidae > Acrocephalus > Acrocephalus scirpaceus. The sequence continues at coordinate 235,106 of OU383796.1, forward strand.
ACCCCCAGCACTGGTGGCCCTGGCCTTGAATGTTTCCAAGCTGGGACCCAGCCAAGCTGTCTCCAACACGCAGGCCACGGGTGAGAGGTGCCAGGGGCCTTACTGGTTCTGCTTGGCATCTTCCAGTGACCTCCCCAACCTCCCTCCGGGCTCCCAGCTTGTGCAACCCCACGCCAACACAACTGCTGGGAACAGCGCTTCCCTCCCTCAGCATCGTCCTCCTCGCCGGGAGCGACGGCAGCACCTGCCCGGACCCAGCCAGGCCCTGCCCAGCCCGGGACAGCCGGGAGCAGACCTGCCCCAGCCCTCGGGGAGGCGGGGACGGGCAGACCCCCCTGAGCTCCGGGCGGTGCCAGGGGTCCCCATCACAGCCGTGTCTGGGCACCCGCGGACAGGGTCAGGTTTGGGAGAGCAGAACGGGTGCAGCCACCTCCCAGCCCTGCTCGGCTTTGTGGGTGCCCAGAAAGGGGGTCCCACGAGGGCATGGGGCCCTGCCACCCCCGCCCCTCAGACCTGGCTGCCCTCCCTGGTTGGGCTTAACCCCTTGGGTTAAAGCCTCAATTTAGTCTCTTTTCACGCCCCCAGCCCCACCAAGCCCTCAAGGCACATCCCCCCTGCCCTCTTTGCCACCCACCCCAGCTGTGTCCTGGAGGAACTGCAAATCTTGGGCCCCAGCAAGCAACGAAACCACTTCCCCAGACTCCAACCTCCCCTGCAGGGCAGGGGGACGAGATCTGCTGGGGTGCTGGGGTGCTCCCCATCTCCCTCTCATTCCGGGGTGTCCCCAGGGGCGGCGGTGCCAGGGTGGGGGTCAGACTCACCCCGGACGGCGACGCAGAGCGCGGAGGCCACGAGCCAGCGGAGAGCGCCCATCCCGGCTCCGCGGCTCGCCCGGCACCGGCGTTTTTAATCTGGAGCCAGCGGCGGCGAAACCCGACGGAGCCAGTGCAGAGGCCGGGGCCCTCCCCGGAGGAGGGAAGGAACCGGCATCATGTGGGCCTGGCGGGGGGACGGGCACCCCGGGGTGCTCGGCGGGGAGAGCGTGTCCCGGCAGGGCCCCGCGGAGGGAGATGGAGCAACGCGGGTGCCGCGGGGGATGAGAGGCGCTCCGTGAGCCCCAAAATGCCACAGCAGCGTTCGGGCGGGTGCACTGGGTGGATCTGGGGGACACTCCCCAAGCTGGGGTCCACCAGGCTTCCTTCCCGCTTAGCATGGGTCAGGAGGTGACAAGTTCGGGGGACATCAGCCTGGGGAGCAGGGCCCCAGCCCGGCGGGACCCGGGGCCTGCACCGGCCCTGGCGCCCCCGTGAGAACATGGAAGGGAACTTTGCGGCCGGACTCACCGCCACAGGAAGGAGGTCACCTCGTGAGGGTTAACTGCAGGGCCAGGAGGAGGAGGAGGAAGGCTCTGGAGAGATGAAGGATCCCACTCCAGCCCAGCTGTGTGGGAGGACAATGTGGCAGAGCTGGGACAGAGCCAGCTCGGGGAGGGCTCAGGGAGGGTGCAGGGGGGGCTCAGACAGTGCTGGGGAGGCCCTGAGAGGTTACAGGTGGATCACACAGGGTGCTGGGGGATCACACAGGGTGCTGGGGGATCACACAGGGTGCAGGGGGCTCACAGAGGATGCAGGGGGCTCACACAGGGTGCAGGGGGGATCACACACGGTGCAGGGGGATCACACGGAGTGCTGGAGGCTCACACAGGGTGCAGAGGGATCACACAGGGTGCTGGGGGCTCACACAGGGTGCTGGGGGCTCGGACACGGGTCTGGGTGGTTTACCCCAATCCCAGAGCTCATTGACGTTTGTGGCTTGGTGTGACCGATACCAAATCTTGGGGTCGTCCCACCAGTAACTTTATCTGGACAAGGGGTCCAATGCCTAGTGGGCAATCCATGGACAACAGGACTGGCTTGAGCCACGTATGAGCTGCACTCCATCTTGGGGGGACATGTGGGACACCCCTGGAACACAACCCAGAGCTACCTGCCGTTCCCCAGGCGTGGGGCTGTTCACTGCCCTGCCCCTGAGAGCCTGTGCCAGCAGAACGGGCTGCTCTGTGTCCTGCCACCAGACGGGCACCTTGTTCCGGTCCCTCACAGCGCTCTGTGGGCAGTTTGATGTCCCTTTGCTGTCCCCTGCCCGGGGACGCTCCCTCGGGGGACTCCGGGAGGCACTGCCAGGCTTTGGGGCGCGAGCAGCCCCCACGGTGGCGCAGGCTGGGTCCGCGCACCCCCGTGAATCCCAGCAGGCAGAGCCTGGGAATCCACACCGGCGTCTCCTTGTGCTGCGGGGAACCAGAGACCCCGGAGACCCCCGGGAGCCTGTTCCCCCTGCACCACCTCCACGGGCGGGCTGCGGTCCCAGCGAGCGAGCCGAGGGGATCCGGACGGTGATCCGGACGGGGATCCGGACGGGGATCCACAGGGTGATCCAGCAGCCGGCTGGGCTGGCTGGTACAATGAACCATTGCTGCGAGCGCGGGGAGGAAGGGGGGGCGAGGGGAGGGGAAGCTCTTGCTCGGCTGCCAGAGCCGCCGAAGAGACAGGGGAAGCTCACGGCCGGGCGCTCCCGCTCTCCCACGGCTGCCGCCCCGGCACCCCCAGCGCTGGGCCGAGCGGGGCGGCCGCGGCTGCCCAGCCGGTGGTCCCGCCGGGAGCCCCGTGGGAGCGGGGGGTCCATGCCAGCCGGGGCAGGAGGGCCGACGGCAGGAGGTACGTGTGCGGGGTGTGTGCGGGGTGTGTGCGGGGGGTGTGCGGGGTGTGTGCGGGGTGTGTGCGGGAGGTGTGCGGGGGGTGTGCGGGGGGTGTGCGAGGCTCACCCCTGTAAGAGCAGGGGGTCTCAGAACATCTCCCTGTTCTGCTGAGAGATGCCCCCTCCATGTGTGGGGTGGCTCTGGGTGCCGGCTGGGACAGGCACTGATCGGTGGGGATCCCGTGGGGGCTGTTGGGGGGCCTGGCCCCACTGTGCCCTCCCTGCTTCCCTGGGAAACGCCTGGGGGTGAGACGAGACCCCCGACCTCGCCATCCTGGGGGCAGCAGGTCAGCGGCGTGTGAAGATCTGGGGCACCCACGAGCTCCAGCTCAGCACCCCGGCGCTGACTGTGCTGACAGCAGGTCGGGGAGCCTGGGAGCACACGGTGCCCTCACCCGTGCCGGCCCCGCACGCCGGGGAGGGGACAGGACACACCTGTGCATCTGGGGGGACACACACACCTGTGCCCTCCGGCCCTGCAGGTGCCCGTGGGTGCCAGCCCGGCCAGCGCTGGAGGCTGAGTTCTCCGGGGCTGGGGGAACTGTAGGGGGGCTCAGGCCCGGGCCGGAGCGGATGCTCCCCCCGCTCCCTGCAGCTCTGCTTCGTCCCTGATCCTTGGTGTGTCCCAAGGAGGGACAGGAACTCGCTGCTTCCTGCCCTGCACAATTCCCTCCCCACCCCGCTCCTCCCGGGACATTGTATTTGGAGCCCTGGCTGGCTCCCTCCCTCCGCCCCTGCAGCCCCTTGGATCCGGGAATTGCTCTTCTTCCAGCGGAAATCCTGCTTTCCCAGCCAGCGATGGGGCTGCAAGGCTGGGGACGGGGGCCTCCCTCTCTGCTGAGCATCTTCTGCCGGGGAGGGCCGCAGGGTGGCCTGTCATGGGCCCGGTGTCTGGCTGGTGGCCTTGGGGAGGAGGTCACTTTTGGGGATTGGCAAGTCCTTCATTTTCATCCCAAAAAACAGCCCTGATTGTGGGCGTGCAGGGCGTGGGGTGCCATCCCTCTTTGCACCCCTTGGTCTGGAGGAACAGACCCCACTGGGAGCCACAGGGGACTCACCAGGCACTGGGTGAACTGGGAGGACTGGAGCTGGAGCAGGGCTCCATCTCCAGGTGTCATCTGGGTGGAATTGGGGCTGGGGGCAGCGGGGAAAGGACAGGGACACGCCACCATCTGCCACAGAGCTGGAGCAAGGAGCAGGTGGGGAAGGCAGATATGGCCTCTCGTGCACTCCCCAGGTCTGTGGGGTCCTGGACGTGGGATGGGGACACAGCTCCAGGTCCTGTGTCCTAATGAGCCACCTTCCCCCTCTGTGCTGCAGCTACCTCATGGCTGAGTTTTCCTGCTGGGACCAGGGAGCTCCAGAGCTGCAGGGTGACAGAGGAACCTTGGTGGCACCAGGCCAGGCTGTGCAGCCCTCTCGGTTCCTCTTCCCAGGGAGCGGGAGCCAGGTCACCACAGAGCACTGCAGGGTGACCGTGTGGGACAGGGCATGGGGGGATTCAGGATACCCGGGGGGCTGCAGCCCCACTGTCATCCCTGCCTGACCCCCCAGCTGCCACCATCCCCAGGGCTCGAGGTCCTACCGGTTCTGTGGCCCCTTGACAGCCACAGCACCATCCTCTTCCTCCCCCCTACCCCACACCGTGCTCCTGCTGCTTCCTCTTCCCACTGCACAGCTGCTGTGTGAGTTCCTCTCACAGCTCCCTCCTGCCCAGGGGGGTCGTGGCCCCCTCAGCCTGGCAAAAGCCACCATGGCCTGTCCCCACGGCATGGGGTGTGACATTCCCAGCACCCTCATATGGCTCCATGTGGCTGCATCCTCCCAGAGCCTGAGCTCTTCCCCGCTGTTATTCCATGGGGGAGTGGAGGCAGGGGGTGGAGGTGACCCCAGGGGTCCTTCAGCACTGTGGGTGTCATGTGGGGTGACAGTTGGATGTGCCAGGGATATTGTGGCCTGTCTGGGAGCTGGGGATGGGGCTGAGCTGCCCCGTGTCCCAGGGGCCCGGGGAGCAGATGGACGGGCAGTCAGGGATGTGGCTGCTCCGTGCCCAGCCATGCCGGGCAGGACAGGGGTGAGGAATTGGCCGGGTCTCAGCACGGGGCGGGGCCTGGCAGCTCGGCCGGGACTGGTGCCGGGGGAGCCGGGGCGGGAAGGGCTCAGCTGCCATCTGCTCCCCGGCTCCAAGCAGCTCCTTTTTGGGAAAGCTGGAGCCAGGCACCAGCGGCAACCCTCGGACATGGCACCAGCTGCGTCCCCTTGCCACGGACAGCGTGAGGGGACGGCTCTGGGCCACCCAGGGTGAGCTCAGGGGGCTCTTGGGTGCGCAGGGAAGGGGAAGCCTGGGTGCAGTGCTGTGCACAGCACCTAAACCCTTGATGCTGTGATACCGGGGGGTTGCACTTGCCTGGGAGATGCTCCTTGCCATCCCCATCCCCATCCCTGCTGGCAGCCGTGGCAGCTCCACTGCTTGGTCAGCACTGACATTCAGCAGAATGGGAAGTTTCTGAAGGTGGTGGGTGGGTGATTCCCACCCAGGGGGGACAGGGTTTGTGAGAGCCAGGGTTCAGGGTTCATTTTTTTAAATAGCCACTAATTATCATCAGGAATAAAATCCCCACCCAGCCAAGTTTCCTCAGATTTGGCAACGCTGCCCTGTCGGCAGCGGCTGCGGCCTTGCCACACCACCAGTGTGGAGAGCAGAGATGGAGGGGGAGAGCTGGGCTCTTTCCACCCCTACTGAGAGCGAGGAAAGGGAATCAATAACCATGATTGGGAAAACCTGCCTGAAACATCTCATCCACCCCAAAACCTTTGTGTCCTCCTGCTCACTGGAGTGCATAAGAGAGGACACCTCCCTGCTCCTTCCCTCTGCTCTCAGCACAGACAGAGTGACCTGTGGCATATTGGGCAGACTGGAGTGCTCTGCCCGGTGCACACTGGGCAGGCTGGAGTGGGTGGGTGCTCAGCAGCCAGGGCAGTGACAGGGCTGATTTCCTCCTCCTCCTCCTCCTCTGTGACACCTCCTCGCCACCTGCGGCCGGAAGAGCCTGTCCTGACCACAGTGATGTGAGAAGGGACCTTCCTCCCCAGAACCCCCACTCCCTGGGTGTGGGGTTGGGGACACTTTAGGGGCTCCTTCCCACCAGCTCTGGCTCCCCTTCAGCCTCAGGGACGCAGATGCCCAGAAAAGATGTGAGCAGTGTGGTGAGGACATAGCGAGAGAAAAACCCACTTGAGGATGTGGTTTCAGCCTGCGCCGGGGTGTTGCAACCCTCGGAGGAATGCTGCAGCTTTCTGGGGGTGTTGCAGACCATGCAGATCATTTAGCTCATGCAGGGGGGCTGCAGCCTGTGAAGGGATGCTGTAGCCATGCACGGGTGTTGTGGCTCATGCAGGGGTAATACAGCCTGTGCATGGGTGCTGCAGTCTGTGCAGGGTGTTACGGCCGATGCAAGTGGTGTTGCAGTCCATGTGGTTGGTGTTGCAGTCCATGTGGTTGGTGTTGCAGCCCGTGTAGAGGTGTTACAGCCCATGGCCGGGGTGTTGCATCCTGTCATGGGGTGTTTCGATCTATTTAGGGGTATTTTGGCCCTTGGCAGAAGTGTTTCAGCGTGTGCAGGGGTGTTTCAGCCCTGGAAGGGGTATTTCAGTCCACGCAGAGGTGTTGCAGCCTGTACAGGGGTATTTTATCCCATGGAGGGGTGTTACAGCCCATGGCAAGGGTGTTGCCCCCCACCTGATGCCCTCCCTGCTGTCCTCAGGTGACTCTTCTCCTCCTTGAGGTGACATGGAGCAGCTGAAGTGACGTGAGGAGCCGTCGCAGTGAGTGGAGCCGCCGTGGAGCACCCAGGGGGGCCAGGGGGACGTGGGGTCCCCTGGGCAGCACAGCCCTCCTGCCAGCGGTGCCACTGGCAGTGCCCATGGGGACCCCAGCGTCCCCCTGCTGTCCAGTGTGCTGAGCTGGGGGGTGGCAGGACCCCTGGGGCCGTGCACCCAGTGCCCCTCCCCACGTGTGCCCTGCCGGGGGGCTCACGGACCCTCTGTCCCACAGGCGGTGCCCAGGATGGGCTGCGTGCCCTGCAAAGAGAAGGGGGCTGGCAAAGGGCAGGCAGGGGGCGAGGGGGGCTCCCTCCAGCCCCCCGCCTCCCAGTACGACCCCGACCCCACGCAGCCAGGGGCCATCTTCACCCGCATCCCCGACTTCAACAACTTCCAGGGGCCGGCGGTGCCCTTGGCCCCGTCCTTTGCAGAGCCGGGGGGCTTCACCTCCAGCGTGCTGCAAACGCGCAGCGGGGGCATCACAGGTCAGCAGGGCTGCCGGGGAGGGGCGTTCACCTGCAGGGCTGTGGGCTCTGGGTCACGGTGGTGACCTCTGTGTGTCCTGTCCCTGTGCCACAGGCGGGGGGGGTGACACTCTTCATCGCCCTGTACGACTACGAGGCCAGGACGGAGGATGACTTGACATTCCAGAAAGGGGAGAAATTCCACATCATCAACAACACGTGAGCCGCCCCCGGACCTCCCGGCACCCCCAGCACCCACAAACCACCCCGGGGAGGTTCCTTTGTGCCTTGGGTAGCCCCGCAGGACCCAGGCTGGGCACCCGAGCTGTGCAGCTCAGTGTCCTGAGCGAAGCAGTCTCAGGAGAGGGGTGGGGGCCAGCGGGGTCTGGCGGTGCTGTGTGCAGGGTGAGCAGGCACATGGCGGGCGGGCCTGTCCCTCTGTCCCTCTGTCCCTCTGTCCCTCTGTCCCTCTGTCCCTCCTCCTCCACGTTCTGTGTTTCTCTGCCCAGGGAGGGGGACTGGTGGGAGGCCAGGTCACTGAGCTCGGGTGCCACGGGCTACATCCCCAGCAACTACGTGGCCCCCGTGGACTCCATCCAGGCAGAAGAGTGAGTACCAGGGGAAAAGGGACGGAGACAAACCCCAGCCCCACCTGCCTGAGGCCCGGGTGTCCTTGCGAGCCCCGGCAGTGCTGGCAGGGGGGGTCCGCGGTCCCCTCGGGGGTGCCTTCCTGGCACTGAGCCCATTGGCGTGGCAGGTGGTACTTTGGGAAGATCGGGCGCAAAGATGCGGAGCGGCAGCTGCTGTGCCACGGCAACTCCAGAGGCACCTTCCTCATTCGGGAGAGCGAGACCACGAAAGGTACCGGGACAGGGGCGGGGACGCCAGGGGTTGTGCCCCACATCCCCCCCTGACCAGTGTCCCCCCGTAGGTGCCTACTCCCTCTCCATCCGGGACTGGGATGAGGCCAAGGGAGACCACGTGAAGCACTATAAGATCCGGAAGCTGGACAGCGGGGGGTACTACATCACCACCCGCGCCCAGTTCAACACCGTGCAGGAGCTGGTCCAGCACTACATAGGTAGGGTGGGCTGAGGGGCACAAGGGGGGGCAATAAGAGCGGTTGGGAAAGCTCAGAAGACCCTTTGGTAAGAGACTGGGCTGGTGGGGTTGAACTGGGGAAGGAGGGGGCTGTTCTGTTGGTGGCATTAGGGGACTCCCTGAGGGGCTCCCCTTTTCCATCCCCGGGGTGCAGGGAGCTCCCGTTGTCTCCGGTGGGGGGGCATCACCCCCTCCCTGGGAGCAGCTGGGGGGACTGGGGGTCCCATCAGCCGAGGGGTGGGGGGCTGCCCTGGGGCAGGTGGAAGGGGTGCGTTTGTATGTTGGGGTGACTGTGTGACCCAGGAGCCTTGGGGATGCTGGGGGGGTGGGAGGGGAGCAAAGGGCTGGTGGGGGGGGATCTGTGCCCAGCCTGACTCCTGTCCCCTGCCCCGAGTGCAGAGCGGGCAGCGGGGCTGTGCTGCCGCCTGGCTGTGCCGTGCCACAAGGGAACCCCCAAACTGGCCGACCTCTCAGTCAAAACCAAAGACGTGTGGGAGATCCCCCGCGAGTCCCTCCAGCTCCTCAAGAAGCTGGGAAATGGGCAGTTTGGGGAAGTCTGGATGGGTAGGGCCTGGTGGGCAAGCCAGGGCAGGAGGCAGGGGCGACATGGGGGTACCCCCAGGCCTGGCACCCCACTGGGAAGAGCTCATACCTGCAGGACAGGCTGACATTGATTTGCTGGCATGAGGAATTATCCCATGTCCTGCTCTGGGTTCACAATGGGTACCCCAGGAAGCCCCATGTCACCGCTGCATGGGCAAGCAGACCCCACTACAGATGGGACCACAAGACCAGGCCAGGGGGTCCCACCTTCGTCATCCTCTTCCTCCGGCGTCCCCCGCTTGCTCCACTCATGCATGCTGCCTTCATCCCATCACATCCCCTCCCTCCTCCTCCCTGCCTGCCCCCCATCCCCTGCAGAGTACAACGACGGGTTGTGCCATCTGCTCACCTACCCGTGCCCTGCTCTGAAGCCCCAGACCCTGGGATTAGCTAAGGACGCCTGGGAGATAGCACGGGAGTCCATCACCCTCGACAAGAAACTTGGCATGGGATGTTTCGGAGACGTGTGGATGGGTAAGGCTGGCCCAGCCAGCCGGGGGTGGGGGAGCACGGGGGGGGAGGAGAACTCTTGATTTAACCTGGCAGGGGACATCACAGGGAGGTGCCCACCTGTGTGGGGGAGATGGGCACTTGGCACAGAATCCATGAAGGGTTTGGGAATGGGGTGAGGTTGGTGTTGGGGTGAGGAGAACTCCTTGTCCTGGGTGGGATGCAGTGGGATCACAATCCCTGCCAAGGGATCCCTTCCCTGCCTTGCCCTGATTCCTTGCCCGCCCATCCATCCATCCATCCATCCATCCATCCATCCATGCATCCACACAAGCATGCAGTCATGCACCCACACACCCCTCTGTCCTGGGCTGGCTGTCCCCTGGGCTCCCGCTGACTCTGTGTCCCCACCCCAGGCACATGGAATGGCACCACCAAGGTAGCAGTGAAGACGCTGAAGCCGGGGACGATGTCACCTGAGGCCTTCCTGGAGGAGGCTCAGATCATGAAGCGGCTGCGGCACGACAAGCTGGTGCAGCTCTACGCCGTGGTGTCGGAGGAGCCCATCTACATCGTCACTGAGTTCATGAGCCAGGGTGAGCGGGGACACCTGCCTGGGGCTCACAGGGGAGGGCACCCGTGGGTTCTGGGGGTCTTTGATGGGGACTCCTTCTGCCCGCAGGCAGCTTGTTGGATTTCCTGAAGGATGGGGACGGTCGCTACCTGAAGCTGCCCCAGCTGGTGGACATGGCTGCCCAGGTACTGGGGGGCTGGCACAGGGTGGAGGGCACCCCAGGAGTGTTCCGGGGGGTCTTCACTGCCCTGTCCCCCTCAGATTGCGGCGGGCATGGCGTACATTGAGCGGATGAACTACATCCACCGGGACCTCCGCGCTGCCAACATCCTGGTGGGAGACAACCTGGTGTGCAAGATCGCTGACTTCGGCCTCGCCCGCCTCATCGAGGATGATGAGTACACGGCGCGGCAGGGTGGGAACCCCACGCTGTGTCCTCCCTGTTGTGTCCCTCAGCCTGGAGTTCATCATCCCCGGGGCTGACCTGGTGGCAGATACCCCAAATTATGGTGTGCCAGGGAATGGTATCCTGGGTGATGGACACCACAAATTTATGGGTATTTTAGGTGATGGATACCTTGGATCACCCGAGAGTACAGGTGCCCAGAGGACAGGTGCCCCAGGGAATGGGTACCAGGTGCCCCAGGGCGTGGGTGTTTTGATTGATGGATGCCCCAAGTGATGGGCACCCCACGTGCAGCGTATCCCCAGTGCAGGGTGCCTGGGGTGCTGGGTGTCCCCTGTGTGAGCTGCCCCAGGCAGAGGGTTTCATGGGTGCTGGGTCCCCCCAGTGCAGGGTGCCCCCCGTTCAGGGTGCCCCCTGTTCAGGGTGCCCCGGGTGCTGGACACCCTCAGTACAGGGCGCTGCAGGTGACAGAGCCTCTGGTGTGGGATGTCTCAGGTGTGGGGTGTCCCCAGGTGTAAGTGCCCCAGGTGTGGGGTGCCCTAGGTGTAGGTGCAGCCCCAGCCATGGCCCCCCTGTGTCCCCTTGCAGGTGCCAAGTTCCCCATCAAGTGGACGGCACCGGAGGCTGCGCTTTTTGGGAGGTTCACCATCAAATCAGACGTCTGGTCCTTTGGCATCCTCCTGACTGAGCTGGTGACCAAAGGCCGGGTGCCCTACCCAGGTACGGCCCACAGGGGCAGGGGCACCCCTGGGGTGGGCTGGGCAGGGCACAGACGGGGGCTGACCCTCCTCGGCAAGGCTTGTCCCCTGCCTCAGTTTCCCCATCAGAGAGACCAGGGCTGGGCTGGGCTCCCACCCAAAGAAAGCACAGGGCAAGGCCTCTGTGTGCCTCAGTTTCCCTATCAGAGAGAGCAATGCTAAGCTGGGCTCCCACCCAAAGCACAGGGCAAGGCCACTGTGTGCCTCAGTTTCCCCATCAGAGAGACCAGGGCTAAGCTGGGATCCCACCCAAAGCACAGGGCAAGGCCTCTGTGTGCCTCAGTTTCCCCACTGGCTCCTCCCACGGGTGCTGTCAGTGAGGGGGGGTCCTTGTCACGCAGGGATGAACAACCGGGAGGTGCTGGAGCAGGTGGAGCGGGGGTACCGCATGCAGTGCCCCGGGAGCTGCCCCCCGTCCCTGCACGAGGTGATGGTGCAGTGCTGGAAGAGGGAGCCCGAGGAGCGCCCCACCTTCGAGTACCTCCAGTCCTTCCTCGAGGATTATTTCACTGCCACTGAGCCCCAGTACCAGCCTGGGGACAACCAGTGACCCGATGCTGGCACCCCCAGGGAGCCCTGGGGTGGTTTTGGGGTGAATCTCATTTTTTTTAGAGGTGGTTGCTTCCTTTGGCTGTGCCCCCCCCCCCCCCCCAAAAATGCTTTTTGAGGGGTGCTCAGGGTGCCCAGGGAGGACACAGGGCTTTGCACAGGGACACTGGACTCAGAGAGGAGACAAAACTGCACCCCAGCCCCCCCTTCCCCCACTCCCTTTATTGCCTTCACTCCCAGCTTTGAACCTGAGAAGGGCTTTGGCTGCAGGGGGGACTGTGGAGAAGCCCCGTGAGCCCCACAGACACCCCCAGACCCACAGTAGCAGAGGGCTTGGGGGGAGCTCCCCGTGTCAGCCCCAATCTCTTCTGGGAGCACAGCTGGGTGGGGTTCAGCCCCCCAGAATCCTGGCACTGACCTGTGGGAGGGGATCTCAACCCTCCATCCCTTTAAATCTCCTTTAATTTATAAGATTTTCTATGCCTCCCCCAAGCAGCCATCGCCCCCAAGGATCCCAGCATTTGGGGGACCCCCTTGTCCCCTGCCTTATCTCCTCTGCTTTACAGTAGAGCCAACCCTGAAAGCCATATCCACCTCTGCTTGCACTGGGGGTCCTGAGGGGGGGACACAAGGAGCCCTGGGGGGCCCAGGCAGGGTGGGGGCAGCTCTGCCCCAGGGGCTGTTCCCTCCTGCCCCCCGGGGCAGGACAGGGTACGGGATGGGGTCAGCCCCGCAGCACTCGGGGAGGTGGCGGCCTCAGCTTGGCCCAGCCCTCTGCAGCAGGAATTTTTGGGGACTGGGGGTCGATGTGGATGTCATGGCTCCACGGGAGGAGGGTGCCACCCCGCCTGCCGCCCCTCCAGGCACTCCCCTTCTCGAGTGGGGTCCCAGTCCTGTGCCCCATGGCCAGTGACCCCAGCACCCCCTAGGGCAGGGCTGTGGGGGGACAGAGCCATGGGGGGGAGGGAGGGGCAGGGGAGGGATTTATTGTTTATTTTTTTTTATGAAGTCTGTAAATACGGAGAAATAAAACCTTTCTAACAAAGCGGGGACAGCCCAGGTCCTTCTGCCCCAAGAGAGTCGAGCTGCCCCAGGTGGGCAGAGGCACTGGGGGGTGGTCAGAGCTGGGGGGACATCACTGAGATACAGGATTTGGGGTGGGAACACCAAACAGGGGGACGGGGGCTTACAAGTTCAGCTAAGCCAGGACTGAGGGATGCCCCCTCAACCCCCTCCACCCCAGGGCACAGGTTTGGGGGCCTGTCCCCCCTGCCCCCAAGGCCATGTGGGGAGAGGACACACCAGCTTCCCTTGTAAATAAAAGCCTGGAAACTCTGGGTTGGGAAGCATTTGAGTTTGCAAAGCTGCCCCCATGCAGAGCACCCCTCAGCCCCCCAGCACCCCCCAAGAGGGGACTGTCCCCTCCTGCCAGCTGTGACAGGGAGGGGTCTCTTGCTGTGCTTGCAGGATGGGGAGGAAGAGGTTAATTTTCCTTGCAGCTTGGCCTCCCCAGCAGGGCCCAGCTGTGCCGGTAATGAATTCCTCAGCACTGATGGGAAGGAGGGACTGGCCCCCACCCCAGCCAGGGGGGCTCAGGCTATGGGGAAGATGCTGGGTATATGGGGAGGAGGCCAGGGGGCAGTGCCTGTGGGTTTGGGGACATAGCAGGGGCTAAGGGGACATGCTGAGGTGTTTGGGGACATAACCAGGAGGCCTGGGAACATGCCACCATCCCTTCACGGCACCTTCACAGCTCCTGCTTCACCCCAGCTCCCACAAGGGCTTTGGATCCCCGGGCACAGGGTGGTGGAGTGGAGCAGGGCTGGATGTGCCCCCCTTCCCCATCCCGGGGAAAAATCCCTGGGGAAGGGCCAGGCAGGGCGGCAGGCAGAGCAGATCGTGTGGCAGGGACGCCAAGGAGAGGAGGTGGCAGCGGGCAGCCCCAGGCACAGCCCCGGTGCCAGATTGTGGCCATCGGCTCTGGCCACCCCGCGCCTGGGCCGGACCCTGAGGGTCACAGCCTGGGGCACCCCATGGCCCCGGCACTGTCACTGTCACTGTCACCGTCACCCCCTGACACTCGGCACACACTGGCTCTGGCACCCACCCAGCACCCCAAACCCACTTCCCTCTGGGTGGGGCACACACATCTCACCCACGCCATGTGTCCCTTGTCCCCACAGTCACGGGGACATGTGCTGTCCCTCTCCAGCACTGAAGGGGACAAAAAGCCCTTCAGACCAGGGGAGCACCCCGGTCCAAACCCAGGCACAATACTGAGACAAAGCAGGGTTGGGGTCCCCAGTCTGTACCCCCTGGTGCTGGGCAGGGTCCAGTTGTGCCTCTGGATGGGCCCTGGTGTGCTGAGCTGCAGCTCTGCCAGCCCCAACTCTGCCAGCTCTGTTGCCACACAGCTCCAGCTCCATTCCCTGCTCCTGCCCATTCCTGCCCCATTCCCTCTCTTTCCTGCTCACGCCTTCAGAGGGGCTGATCCCCCATTCCCTGCCCAGCTCCCTGCTTGAAATGATGCCACCCTTCCATGTCCCCAGCCAAGGCCCCTTTGTCCCCAGCAGTGCCAGGGGCAGGACTGGGTCACCGGTGTGGATGTGCCACGTGCTTTTCCACGTGGCTGTGCCGCCACAGTCCCTGTGAAAGGGTGGCCGTGTCCCCAGAGTGTGTCCCCCATTTCGCTGTGGTGACTGTGGAAGCTCTTGGGGATGGGGAGTGCAGGTCCCTGTGTGGAGGGGCTCAGGGGGGGACCCCCGTCCTGGTCCCTATCCTTCTGTCCCCCCCTCTGCCAGCACTGGTGCCCGCAGGAGGGGCATAAAGGATTTTGCTGCGGGGTGACCACAGGCTGGGCAGGGGAGGGACATCGATTTTATGTTAATGCTGGGCGGTATCGATCGGGGTGGAGGGAGGGCTGTGGGTGGGCACAGCCCGCCCCGCGCCCCGGATCACCCTTGACAGAGCTCCTGCGGCTCCAGCAGGGCCCACCCGGGGCCAGAAGCCATGGGGAGGTGGGGAAGGATGTTAGGACCCCTCCAAAGGTGCTGCAGGCTAATTTTTGCGTCAGAGCTTGAGCTGGGGGCTTGAAGGGAAGAGCAAAGCTCAGAGCTGGGGGCTCTGCTCTGGCCCCTTCCCCTCCCGGCTGGTTGGTCCCTGCAGCAGCAGGGAGGTGAGAGCAGCTCACACCGCTTCCCCCGCCCTTCCCTGCACCCCAGGGTGAATCCAGCCTCCTCAGGGCTCCCCGATGCTCCCTCATCCCCATCGTGCCGGGCCCTGCTTGCCCCGCACACCCTGCCCAGCCCATGTGGCCCGGCTCTGCCTGGCTGCTCCGCCAGCTCGGCCACGCACGGCGGGGGGGGCTGGAGCCAGCGAGCCCCCCCGGTGCCAGGCACAGGTGTGAGGACGCTGCAGATGGCCGGCGCTGCAGACCCTGGCACGAGGTACCCGCGGCATTGCCACCCTCCCCGGGGCCCCGAGCCCCCAGATGCCGCTGGGGGCCCTCGTCACCCGGGGGGAGCCATCCCCACCCACAGCCGGGCGGGGTTGGTCCCGGTGCCCCCTGGCCCCGGCTCCCCCGGGACTGGCACAGCCCACAGAGCTCCTGGGCCGTGGATCGCAGCCATCTCCGTCTCCGCGGCAGCGATGGCCAGACAACAGTGGAAAATGGCCAAAAATGTGGGTTTAGACTTGACCAGGCTTGAGCCTGCCGGTCCGGGCCTGCAGCACTGTCCCCCCGGAGGGGAAACTGAGGCACAGAGAGATTTATCTGCAGTCACCCAGCAGCTCAGCACCAGTCACTGTGAGGGGACACCTTTTTCCATGGAAAAACAACAGATAATTGGGAAGAGCTGTGCACTGACAACAGCAGCATCTGTGACAGCCACGGGGGAGCGGCAGGATTTGGGGACGGAGGTTTCTGGGCGTGGGAATGGTCAGGTGACAGAGCAAACACAGGCGATGGGGAGGGGGCACAGCGGGAGCTTTGCTCTGCCGGCCGCGGGGCTGCTCGGAAATGGTTTTATCGGGAGAAACCGGGAATGGTTTTGCTGCTGCTCCGGGGCAGCCCGGAGCTGGAATTCGGGGATGAATTGGGCTCTTCGGCCGCAGTTTCCTTTATGGAGGTAAAACCCGGCTGGCCCCAGCTCTCCACAGACGCTGGAGGGGCAGGACAGCCGCCCCCCAACCCCGCCAGGGTCTCTGTGCTGCGCTCCCCACAACGGCATCTCCCCTATCCCAGCAAAGCACCCAACACCTTTCTCTGTGTCTCCTCTCCCCCATCCCCGCGCCCCCAGATCTCCCCCACAGCACCCCACGGCCTCCCGGACCCCGCTCCCGCCCCGGGGAGCTGGCGGCTGTCGGGGTGACAGCTGCCCCCGCGCCCCCCAGTGCAGCCGCCCTTTCGGGGGGCAAACCCGGCAGCGCCCCCGTTCCCGGTCCCGGGGGTGGCTCCGCGGGGGTGGGGAGGGGGTGGCTGGCGGGGACACGGACCGAGCCGGGGACAGCGGTGGCAAAGCAGCCGCTAGATGGTAGCGTTAGTCCACGCCAACGCTGCTGACACAGCACTCGGCTGGGACAGGGTGCCCGGGTGACCCGGGTGGCCCCGGGGACCCGCCTGCGCCGCCCACCTCCCCGGCTAAAGAGAAATCCTGGCGGGGCCGAGCACTGGCGGAGCTGTGACACGAGTGGCGTGGGCACACCCCACCCGCCCCAGTGTCACCGCCGTGGCTGAGCCACCTGTGCCCCCGGGAACCTGTGGGGACCCCACCCCCAAACCCACCGCACCCACCTCCATCCCAAACTCAGACTCCAAACGCAACCCCCGAACCACCACAGGGCACGGGCCTGGCTGGAGAGG